>PVJH01002305.1:0-89995 GCA_004026705.1 Nesogale talazaci
CCCACCCCCCGACTCCCCTCAACACACCTCCATTCAAGTTGGGTATGATTTTATTCTGAATCTTAGGTGCCAGGTCCCTGATCCCATGACTCCTCATGATCACACAGGCTGGTATGCTTCTTCCATAGGGTTTTGTTGCTTCTCAGCTAGATGGTCGCTTGTTTATCTCTAAGCCTTTAAGGTCCCAGATGCTATCTTTTGATAGTTGGGCACTATCACCTTTCTTTGCCACATTTGCTTATGCACCCATTTTGTCTTCAGCAATTGTGTGGGTAGGTGAGCATCAGAGATTGTTAGAACAAAGTGTTCTTGTGTTGAGGGAGTACTTGAGTTGAGGCCCAAAGTTCATCTGCAACCTTAATTCTTAACATATAGATATGAGTGCATAGTTAATACTCAAAGTTATTTCAAAGTCTCTTTTACTTGCCCTGGGATAGCCTTTTCTTTTCCCTTTTAAAAAAAAGATGTGAGGGGTTACATGTGTACGAATGCACTTGGTACAATTGGCGTATGGATTGTTATAAGAGCTTCAGAGCCCCCAATAAAATAATTTATTAACAAAACAGAAGGACCCATCACCACAACAAATACATTTCATTAAACTGCAGAGGATAACCCTTTTCCCTAGCACTCTATCTTGGTAAGTCCTATATTTTAGATTTCTAAAGCTATGATTTATAGTCTGATCTAATTTTTTTCAAATAAATGTTTGTTTATTTTTTGAGCCATGGGGTTGATATCATTTCCAGACCTGCAAGGTGACTCAGTGCCACAGTCTTGGGGGTTCTACCAGATATTTTTTCCTTTAAAAAATATCTACCAGATATTTTTTTCTTCTTTAAAAATCTTTCTTGTGAATTAAGACTGGGTTCATATAACAGGACATCATTTTTGCATTGAACAATTTAAGCAATTTTTCAAACCTTCCTTGTTAGGCTCAGTTTCCTAGAGAAACAAATCCAGTGACACTTTATGTATAAGAAGGGACTTCATATTAATGCAGACCCCTGAAGTCCATGGTCCTGAGGCTAGTCAGTGTCTTCTTCAGACTCACACTGGTGAAGCAGGGAGGCAAAGTGGGAAGTTGGACACAGAGCTGTCCATCCAAGATCTGCAGAGTTGTCCATCCACGGCAGATGCCACCGTGCCCAGCGTCAGCAGGGAAACAGAGAGAGGATTCCCTTATCAAAAAATCACATTCCTAAGGAGCCATCATCGGGCTGTGACTCAATTGAGAGGTTGCACCCCACCCCGACTTCATACAGTCACCATCAAGTTGACGTGATGTCTAACCATCACGCCTCCCTATGACCAGCTCTCCATTCTCCCGTTTTCTCCATCACTCTCTTTTAGGGTATTGTCTTCACCTTCTTCACCCTCTCATCTAAACTCTTTAACATTTTTAAAAAGTTTTCTTTACAAATCACCCACTTAAAGTATATAGTTCTTCTAAGCTAAGTTTTAAAATTCCAGTATCACAACTTTGCTATTTTTTTCCCTTTGCATTAACTTGCCTGAGGCAATGGAGAGGTACCTGAGTGGAAGAAGGTCAGCTGTAAAAGGAAATGTGTCAGGAGAAAATCTGATTAATTTATTAAAACATGGTATCACTGACTACGATGTGCATTCCTCAGTGAGTCACTGTTGCATCCTGGAATGCTCTGCAATCTGGTGGAACGACCTGTGGAAGATGGATGGAGAATGCCACAAAGACATGGCTTATCTTAATCTCTCTCTGCTTTCCCTCAACCCAGCTTGTAGACTTCTCCTGTAAATCCAGAGTAGGAAGCTACACAGTGAAACTATTATTATGCTACTCATTTCATCTGCATATTTGTACAATAATTACCCCAAGTTTCATTTACTTTATGTCTTGCTCCAAATTCAAATTTTAACTTATTTTCTTGTATATCCACAGATGTTTGACTTAGGTTAAGCATCACCTATGTAATAAGAATTTGTGAGGATACCACTAGGGTTAAGCCCTCCACAGAGGGCTGTGATGATAATGATCACAGCCATTTATTAAGGACTTGGAAAGTGCCAGGCACTAACAGAACCTGAACATACATAATCCCTCTCACAGTTAATCTTGAGGAGCTTATGAGCCACAAACTCACCACATGTGTATGAACTACATGTCTGAAACTGTAAAGTGGTTTGTTCAGCTAAGTCATTTCATACAGTGGCTCAATCAGGAAGCATCATGGTAGGGAATCTCGATTCTACCTAATTTGTTTTATATATATATATATGTATATATGTGTGTGTATATATATATAGATATATAGATCTTGAAATATCTGAGCCTTGGTCTAAATTATCTAGTGTATGATTGACTTCTCCACAGAACCCAAACCAGTGAGAGTTGCACAGGTAGGTGCATAAAAAAAGATATCTTTCCAGAAATGGCTCCCCCAGTTTAAGCAGTGGCTCAAGTCTGTGAATCCACTGTGGAATGAAGACTTCTAACTCCTGTAGTTGCAGGGGCTGATGAACAGGAAGCAAGAAGGTGAGGCAGGAAGACCAGAGACAGGAAGGGTGGATGCTGAACTCTATGAATCTGAGATTGGCAGAATGAATCCAAGGTCCATTGTCCCCTGAAGGATCCTGGACTTGACAAGCAAGATAGCAGGAGGTAGACCAGACAGATGCTTCAAGGCAGCCAGATGGGAGTGAAAGAGGGTTAATTTCCACAAAGGTTCATACTAAATTTATACTAAAAGTATAGAATGAAATCTCAAGGCTGTGACCAGATTACGGGGATCTGTTCCCCACACAACTGCTCAGCTGCTTCACAGAAGATCTCATGGAGTTGAGCACACTCTGTCAGATCATCTCATGGGAGAATCTCCACGCTCTAAAGTTGACGTTGAGCCCAAGTAGGAGCCCTGGGGGCATAGTGACTATGAACAGGGCTGCTCTAAGGGCAAGTTCAGCGGTTCAAAACCATCAGCTGCTCTGTGGGAGAAAGCATTCTACTCCTGTGAAGAGTTACAGTCTCAGGAATGCACGGGGGCAGGTCTACCCGGTCCTACAGGGCCTCTATGAGTTGACATCAACTCAATGGCAGTGGAATTTTAAAAAATGAGTTATTACATCTCGATATATTAATAATAAAAAACTGAAGTGTCAAAGTGTCATAAATACGGTATTACTTTACAATACATAGCATAAAGAAGAACTGCTTTTTCCAAACCACTGGTCAAAATGTATCTTCAGTGCTTTTTATCTCTTTTTTTTTTTTTTGCATGAGAAAGATGAAAAAAGAAATGAAAAAAACAAAAGCTGAAAACAAACTATCAGCTTCACGATTAGCATTTTCTTGGCTCCTTTGAAAACTTCCAGCCACATACAGGTTTTCGTTTTTGTTCTGTTTTTGTCAGGGGTGAAGGCCAGTGTTTCAGGTAAGCTATTTTGCTCTTTGTTTTGCCGATATTTATTCCGTATGCTTGTTGTGCCTCTCTGTCATATCTCAGGGTAGAAATTCCCTTATGAGCAGCATGATTAGAAATGCAATGAGGACTATTAAAGGTATTTGAATACAGACAGCAAAATTGCCATGCAGCCCATCTCAAGAGATGGCCAGACGCATTATGTGTGCCCGTGAATGAATCCTGCCGATAGATACGGCCTCTTCATGCAGGCTCCTCATTCTTCTTTCATTTCCATGACTAGCTCCCTCTGTTCAAGTTCAGCCTCTTAGTCTCCCAGCAGCCTGCCTCCGAAACGTATGCCAACATCCAAGTGCGCATGGGACAAGTGAAGGGATGAGGGCCAGGAGCAGGAAACACCTAAGAAATGACTTGAGCAACAAAAAGACAGGGATGGGTAGAAAGTCCTTCTTCCTGGCCTCTGTGGGAAGCCAGGCCTCCAGGCACATAGCTACTTGGCTAGGTGGCTCTGTCACTCTCTGCAAGACTTTTCTCTGATGAAAACAGTGGCCAGTGTACCTGTGGCTATTTGAAGATTATATGTGATATTTGGCAGCCTTCTAAGGTGGGCAGCCAGGACTCCTTGTCTTTCTTTTTTTTTAAACAAGCTTTGTGCAATGGAAAACTCCACATAGTAAGCTGAAAACTTTTCAAAAGCAATCATATAATAGAAAGACTAACCAACCTTTATTGAGTGTTTGCTGTGCATTCTACCAGACTGTTGAGACCTGCTGACTCTACTATTATCTCAGCCTTTTTACAACGATCACTGGAGAAACAGACTCTACAATTGCTCCGTGGAAGGGCAGGCTTCTGAGGTGAGGATTCTTGCCTGCAGGCACATGGTCAGGGAGAGACTCCAGCCCCACCTTCTTTACAAGGGTTCCCTCCCTACTTCCTCTTCATAACTAGCTGGTTCTTACTCCGAAGAAGAAATGAAAATATAGAATTGTATTGTTGGGTCATAAACCTTACAAAATAAGTACTATAAATTCCTAGAATGGAGTTTATAACTCCTGACAGTGCCCACTTCATTTTCCATCAATCAGACACACCCGTGCTGTGTGGAGATCCTTCAGAATGACACATGAAGACTTCTGTTGTTGGGGTATCCCACGTATCGGGGGTCTCCCCTTTGCCGGCCAATCCTGTAAACTCAGAACAAGAAAATGATCAAACTCACTGCCACCAAGGCGAGGCTGACTAGGGCACAGCATAATTCCCAGTCAAATTCATGGGGGTCTAGAGGTAACGTCTTAGAAATAAGAACACTCCCCTCTGCCTGTACTGAACCTGCTCGTGATGGCTGAGAACACAAATATCATGCTTTTTCAAATATAGAACTTTTACTTATCCTTTAAACTGATCTTTTAAATCACGGAGCTTCTGATTTTGTGGCTTCTGGGGGCAGCATGGTAACTGAATATATGCCCCAAACATAGGTTAAAAAATGAAGATCTGAGGGCTGAGCCCCAGTGGCATAGTAATTGAATGGCGCTTGAAGCTTGGCATTCCAAATCCAGTAGCAGCTCTCAGGAACAAGGCTGGGTAGCTCCCACAACCACCAGAGGGCAGTGATGCCCCAAAACAAAAAACAAAAAAAAAATTGAATATCTGGGCCTGGAGTGTCCCCCCCCCCCCACACACACACAAACACATATACAATCATCCTTTACCTTAGGAAAATAATCTCTTAGGAGAATCAAATGGTTACTGGATAAGGGGAACAGTAATGAGGGGATTTCCATGACAGATAAGACAGCTTATTTCAATGGAAACATTTATATGTTTACTGACAAGTGTTCAGTACTTCTCAAAGTCACTCATTTTTATAATTTTTATATTACACTCATACTCATGCAAGAAGTATATCAGCCTTGACTACCGTCTTGATCATCACAAAGTGAACACACCAGAATAACCAGAACTCAGTTAAGAAGCAAACAAGGTCCCAGAATTCCCATTCTTTTCCCTGGATTCATACCCTCCCCTTAGCATAATCACTCTTTGGATTTCTCATTCATTGATCAGTTTTGTTCATTTTTTAATCCTATATATATGTGATATCTTCTGTGGTCCAACATTATGTCTGTGGATTTGTATGTAGCCACTCCTGTCACGTTAATTCTGCTTTGTGGTTTCTGAAGCTGTAAATCTTTATGGGAGGGGTTAGCTTCATCTTTCTTATTCTGCAAGGCTGAGGTTTTGAACCTCTGATCTGGTGGTTAGCAGGCCAATGCTTACCCAACAAAGTCACCAGGGTTCCTTTGTTCTTGTCTATATGGATAGTTTTTTCATTCTCATCATATTCTAATTCGTGTTGTGCCTATATATCAACTTATTTCTAGTCTGATATTAATGAATCCTTGATGAGTTTTCATTTTGAAGCCAATATGAATAGGCTTTCTAACCATGCTTTTGTACCTATCTTTGGTAAACATTTTTATATTTATGTTGGGCATAGACCCATGAATGAATACTTGGAAGAGTCATATTGATTAAAATAAGTTTCTTTCTTGTTATACTTTCTTGTTATCCCACCTCAGATATTAACCCCATGTACATTTGACTCTCATCAATCTTTTCTTTTTCACCTTGTCTCCTTGTAATTTTCCCTTTCCTAAACTTTCTTTGCTTCCTGAAACAAAACTTAACTTAGATTCTGGGAAAATCTAAAATGCACAGCTTCAACGATATTTTTGGAGGATGTCATAATGAGTGTATTGTTTTAGATGACTTTCTGTTGTGGTTCAGACTGCCTTCAGAGGTCATTCCTGAATCCCATGTGTGTGTATGTTTTGTGGGTGGATAGGGTACTTGTGACTATGGGTAGGAGTTTCCAACAGAAATTCAGTAAGATGCCTAGTCTTCTGACACAAACAAAAAAAGAAAAAGAAAAAAATATATAAGAATCTACATTCGATTCCCTGAATTTAGCTAATTTTAATATGAGCAATTTTTGAATGCAAAGGACTGCTGACACCAGCAAGTTTTATAGTACCGATTACTATGGTAACATTTATCTATAAATATGAAAAACCTTTAAAGCTTAGCCTTTTATCTTTATAGAAAAGGGCCTGTTTATGTCACTTCTAAGATTCCAGCTTTAATGTAGACATGAACTCTCCTAATACCAAACAAGTTAACCTTAGCACAGGAGTCGTATGAACTTTCAAAAGTGGATTCACGCTAAAACCATAATTGTTTGATAATATATTAGTAACAAATGGAAATATTTAAAGAAGCGTCCTAAAGCTGAAAGTCCTAGTTTGTCAAACACCTTTTTTAATTGAATTTAATATGCTAAATATGTCTCTCTTTGTCTCCCTTTCCATTCCTGGTTTCGCTCCATTCTTGATGTCTGTATGTTTGTGAGTATGTGTGTGTGCCTGTGTGTGTGTGTGTGTGTGTGTGTGTGAGAGAGAGAGAGAGAGAGAGAGAGAGAGAGAGAGAGAGAGAGAGAGAGAAACAGCGATACCAATTAAACTTGAAGTCATTATTCCATTTCCGCCAGTACACTTATGGATTTTTTCTTCAAAATCCATGCAAAGTCAGATGTGATGAAGTAATGTCTTTATGTTATTATCATCATTCCTTTTCTTTTTTCTCTTTCCCAAAATGCATTACTTTGAATAACTTTATGAGAGGAAAATGCTATAAAATAAAAGGGAGAGGTTGTCAATTGACCCAAGGAAGGACTTTTTATGCTTTTCTGCTGCTCATTTGGACTAGGCAAATGAATTTAGAGCAAGTGATGGGTGTGGGGCTCTTCTGGCTCTTTCTTTGAGGTACAACTTCACCTAAAGAGAGTTACATTTGTCCTCACAAGTTTTTGTTTTGTGTTGTTTTCCCATTCAGTTTGAAAAATCGATTCTGGCCACACTCAGCAAGAAGTAAGGAGAGTATCGCTGTGTGGCAGTCATTAATCTGGTATCAATTTCAGGATTGGAAAGGTAGGGGTGGACTCTAGCCTGTCAATCTGGAGATAGCCAATGAGACCTCTGTGTGGGCATGGCTTTCTCCCAAGAACTCTGGGAAATCTGGCCATATTTTCCCCCTTGGTGGTGAGAGAATCAAGACTCAGTCCCTTAAAGATGCCCTACTGACAAGACACAAGGTGGACTCCCTGTGAGACATCCTGGAGGAGAAACCACATGGGTTTACCCTGATGGAACCAGACCTCTAAAGCCAGAAAATCCACCTAGAGAGTCCTGCCAGTGCTGAGATGCTTGTGAAGCCACAGAGAGACTCCTGCCAGCGCTGAGATGCTACCATCACTGGATACACAAGACTTTGCATCCACTGGCCTGTGATTGCGCTTCATGTCTCAAAAGACAGAGTCTTAGGGAAGTGAGGTTGCAGATGATTAACCGTTCACTAAGTAACTAACTACAGGTTGGTTAGTTAGTTAAAGGTTTCATGATCTGCTAGAAAGCCTATTGGAGCAGTTAGTTAAACTCTGTGCACAGTTGGTTACCATGAGTCAGAATTTACTGGACAGAAACTGCTTGGAGTAAGCTCAAAAAGGCTCAGGACTCCTGACTGTGGAGTGACATTTAGCTCCATTAGGCAAGGATAAGGGGTAATCTGGGCAAAGACTGTTCCTGGCATGGGAAATAGCTATGCCTTCTTTGAAGACTGATCTTGGGTAAAGGGGGAGAAAGTGAAAGGAACTCTGCCTGTGTGGCTAGACTATCTTTCCTTCTTTCCTTCCCATTTCCCAGGAAGTCAAGTTTCAGCATGGCTGCAGAAACCATGTTGCAGTGCACTCTTGGTCGAATTGCATAAGACTGAGACACGTCTCAGGAGCCTTGGTGGTACAGTGGTTAATGTTGTCAGAAGCTAACTCAAGAATCAGTGGTTCAAATCCATCCAGTGTTGCAGGGTGTAGTTAAGATGTACAGCCTTGCAAACCGTATGGGACACTTCTACTCACTTCTGTAGAGTCACCGTGAGTCATTCTTGTTTTGGGTAGGAGGCAGGGAACTCCCTTTACTATTCCCAAACAGAAAACTGGTTCCCCTCTATGCCCTTTCTTTTGAAGCAGACAAAACTTGGTCTCCAATCTTTTAATGTTGCCTCATTTCTGGGAAGTTCAGGGGATTCTGAGTCCAAAGTTGGACCTGAACACAATTTTCAGACAATCTAGACCAGTGGTTCTCAACCTTCCTAATGCCAGGATTCGTTAATACAGTTTCTCATGTTGTGGTGACCCCTCAACCATAAAAGTATTTTCATTGCTACTTCATGACTGTATCTTGCTACTGCTGTGAATTGAGCAACCCCTAGTGAAAGGGTTGTTCGGCCCTCACAGGGGTCTTGACCCACAGGTTGAGAACCCTTATTAGAGATGAAACAGCAAGCTCATTTAAATGTGATAGGAGCCTGACTTTACTAATATTTCTTAGTTTAACTGTAGTTAACTTAGTTTAACTGTCCCTAAATCATATCAAAGAAACCTGTGAACTTGTTTGAACCCGCTCTAAATTCATAGGTTGTTTTTTATTCTGCTTTTTAACTAATAAACCATACTAAATCAGAACATTAGAATATTTTATAATCTGCACCTAGACAACTTTTTATTTCAGTTTATTACTGGTCCAGAAAAATTTTTTAATTATGGGGCAATTGAAAGCTTTTTTCATTGGGTGATTGGAGTGTAGCAGGATCATGTTAATAGGCATTTGAGAAGTTCCAAAATCAGTTTTCATATTTCTGAACAAATTTTTTTGGTCAAGAGTATATCTTGTTGTGGTTAATCTAGGGATTTTCTTTATTTTCCCTTACATGATTCAAAGACTTTTAGTTCCCATAAGAATCCCCCTCCCCCCACAATGAAGTTTATATGAGAAGAAAAGTACAAATTAAAGCTTTGATTCCTCCTTAGTGCTCCTTTTTGCTTTCTATCATCATCATTGCAGTTAATTTCAGTTTGAGTAAAGCAAAAAAAACAACAACAAAAGAATTTAAAAAAAGAAAAAGAAAAGAATTTGAGAGTCTTGTATTATTTCTAGTTCAAACTTCCTTCTTCTTGAGGGACATGAAAAAACCAGATGAGACATGACAGGTCAGTGTTATGCTAAAAACACTTTCTCTGGCACATGGAGTGCACTTGAGAAAGGGCTAGCTGACATGAACATTGCATTGGTAGCCTTTCCCGCCTTTGCTACCAATAAAAGCTAGTTCTACAGCATTCAGGATTTCCACTTGCTGCTTCCCCAAAAGGGAACCCTTTCCTAACTGGTATCCAGGTTTTGGGCATTAAGCCTAGGATAAAGCTTGCAATTTCCCCTTCTTCTGAGCTCTACTGTACCAGAGCCATTCTGCTTTGTGATAACATCTCAATTAGTAATGCTAACAAGAAAGTTTCCTGCTGAGGTACTTTGCATTTTTAATGACCTGAACTAGTTTTTGTATTGTTCTTTTAGATATAAACTGAGTTCTGTGAAGAATTAAGAAAGAAAGACATTTGAATTTACATTCACCTGGAAACAGCAAAACCAGTTATAGAAACATAGCCTATCAGGTGCCCCGCTAGCCTCCACCACCTGCCCCCACTACACCCTCACCCACAGAAAGATCTCATACTTCAGGAAGAAAAGTATTTTCGACTCTACTAATTCCCATGACATGCTTATATTTCCCTGTTTAATCCTTACAGAACTGTAACATGGGTCTGGTGACCCCAATTCTTCTAATAAAAAATGGAATCTACTTTAGGTATGATTCCATTCTCAGAGAGGAATTAGAGGACAGAGTCAAAGTTAGGCTTGTTTTTCCTGGCACGACAGTGTATTTTTCATGATGTTATATACACAAGTAACTCAAGTCCAAACAAGTAGCATGGGAAGTGTTTTATCAGACTGTGTCGGCATCACAATGGAGTCCTCTGTCTCTGTCAAAGTGTGGACTCCACAGCTGTGGCCTTTGTTAATTGCCACGGAGTTCAATTGAGACTCCTGGCGACCTTCTGTGGGCCAACTAGAACGACTCCATAGACTTTGCCACACTGTGACCTTTAGAAAGAAATTGCCAATTTCCAAGGTCAGCTTGTACTGACAATCTCTCAGCCAGTTGTCAAGCACTTAATCAATTGTGCCACTCAGAAATCAACAATAGACACTGTCAAATTGGTTAAGAGCGCTGAGTTTTGTTTGATTTTTATTTCCTCTGTTATTATTTTCTGTGCTAGGAAGGACCAGAACTGGTCAGGAATAATCAGCAAGAAAAGGACTGTCCTCCAACAAGCAAAGAAAGGAGAGCACAGATAAATCAAAATTTATCAAAATGAAAGCGACAAAAGGATAGCAAAAGAATTTCTATCAAGAAAGAGAGAGACAACCTAAAGAATGGGGAAACTTTGGGGGAACCCTTGGCCCGACAATGGTGTGATATTCAGAAAATATAATGATCTCCTACAACCCAACGACCCAATTTAAAATGGGCAAAAGACTTAAACAGAAATTCCTCCAAAGAAGACAGAGAAATGACTAGCTATCCTATAAGATGATCATCATTATTATGTATTAGGGAAATGCAAATAAAAAATCTCAGTGTGATGCCACCTCACATTCAAAAATGGCTATGATAGTGGTTCTCAATTTGTGGGTCGCGACCCTTTTGGGGATCGAACGACCCTTTCACAGGGGTTGCCGATTCATAACAGCGGCAAAAACTGCAGTTATCAAGTAGCAACGAAAATAATCTTATGATTGGGGGTCACCACAACATGAGGGACTGTATGAAAAAATGGTGGCATTAGGAAGACTGAGGACCACTGTGCTTTAGCTAGAAAGAATTAAAAAGAATCAAGAGTTAGTGAGGATGTAAAGAGACTGGAATTCTTGTGCATACTGGAGGGCATGTAAAATGGTGCAGCCCCCCCAAGGAAACCTTATTGGCGCTTCAAAAGATAAGCAGAATCATCAAACCATACAGCAATTCCACTCCTAGGGATAAACCCAGAAGCAGAGACAGCAGTAACACTCACAGCTACACCACGGATGGTTGTGGCCCTATTCACAAAAGCGAAAAGGTGGATGGAAAGAATCAAAATGCTATCAGCAGATGAATGGATAAACCAAACGTTGCCTATGATACAATAGAATATTACTGATCCATTAAAGAAAATAAAATTCTCTTTCATGATAAAATATAGATGAATCTTGAAAGCATGTTCCTAAGTGAAAGATTGGGTCCAAAAGAACAAATATGTGATGCTCTTTGATATATGAAATATCTTTAACAGAGACAAGTTTACAGTTGCGGGGAGGGAGGAATGAGCCTCAGTGCAGAAAGCGTATACTGGGTTTCTCTTTGAGGTGAAAGAAAAGTTTTGGAAGTGGGTACTATTAGTACTATTCAAAAAAACTTCAATGTCCCTGCCCTTGAGTCAATGCCAACACCTAGCAGGCCGATAGGACAAGGTAGGAGAACCCCGTCAGCTTCTGAGACTGTGGCTGTTTATGGGAACACAAAGCTGCACAGAGTAGCTGATGGTTTAGAACTTCCGGTCTTTCAGGTCACAGCCCAACCTGTAACCACTCTGCCAGCGGGGTTTGTAGAAAAACTATTTCAACATGGTAACTATATTTAGTGTGCTAAATTGTGCCCTTAAGGAGTTGAAAACTTTCAAAAGCAAAAGACAGGTGATTCCTTTCTCCTTCCAGTCTGAAAACCAGAATGTGTAGTAAAAGTAACAACACATGCAGATCCTCGAACTGGGGTATCTGTGCCTTTTGGTGGAGGCAACTCCATGACTCTCTCCCTCACTCCCAGGCTACTCTGAAATGTGGTATTGCATACATCATCCTTTTTCATGTTTGCTTTTTTCTTATTTTTTAATTGACAACGATATTCTGAAGTCTTCTTGCACTTCAGTGATGTGATGGACATTAATTAGCTAAAATCTATAACTCTTTTGAACGCTCTAGGAGAACGGAGGGCTAAACAAATCTAAGACTTTGCTCAAGTCAGAATAGTTCTTGAAGGAGTTAAAAATCAAAAGAAAAACTCTAGTACAATTATCTCACAGAAAACTTTGATCACCTAACGATTTAACAAATATGTATAGAAGGTTAATATCAAGTTCACAAACTCAGAATAAAAAAAACATTGCCGCTTGCATTTCCGTTCTCTGTTGCCTTTTATCACGCTTCCTCTTTCCACAACTTCAGTCTTCCTGTTTATATTTGTAAATCCATTGTTATGGGAAAGCTCCCAGGCTTAATAATGTTAGTGTTAAATTTTTCTTGAGAGACTTCGAAGTTACCATCTAGTTGAGATGAGTAAATTGGGAGGACAAGTCTATGGGTCTGCTATTATAAAGTGGGGACATTTACATGAAACTCTCCTAAAAAGTTGTTATGCATATATGAATAGAAATTTATTAAAATTTAGAGGCAGCTTTAGAACCATGGCTTTGAAGCAACTAAGAGAATGGGCCACTTCTCTTCTCCCTCTCCCACATACATGACTCCCACTGGAATATCGAGGAAGTGAAGATTCATTAACCTAATAAAAAGTAAGTAACTTAATATAAGTAATAACATTGCCTTTCATTTGGTGTTGCTAGATGCTTTTTCAACATCCCATGCCATTATGAACTAGTTAGCCAGGAAAGAACAAAAAGTTTAAATTTTAACGACCAAATGTAATCTTAAACTCTAATTTACAAACTTGTTGCCCTCCATTCCACTAACATCTAAAATGCAGGCTCCAGGAGTGAGTTAGGAAAAATGAGTTAGGATAGTGCCTTTTTCATATCACATACTCAATAAAAATTTTGTCGAGCTAAATTAAATTTGATCAAACAGTGACAAATTAATCCAGATTAAGGCATTCTATCCTTTAGCAGTTTCATTTTTGTTGTTGTTGATTTTGGACTCACTTCAGAGAAAAAGAACAAAGAAGCCTTTTAGGAAATTATTTTTTAAAGTTCACTTTGGTTTATTTTAAGTCTAATGTTGGACCCTAGGGGAGTCTAGAGTTCAAGTCTTCTTATGCCTTGAACTCAACAAATGACAAATCACCTGATGAGAAACTTATCAACCCCCCCACCCCCACACCACACAAACCCTCTATCACACTTCCTCTTTCCACATCTTTCATCTTCCTGGCTCCAGTATCTCATTTCTAGCTTTTACGGAGAAGGCTTCTTTCTTTTGAGATAGCTTTGGTAGTATTGGCTTTCATTTTAAATAGGAGATACCTTTTCTCCGGAACTTCTTGTAAAGTCATGAAAAGGTAACGGCCCACATCACTGCAATGGGCACTGATAGAACATGAGCCCAAGTTTCCTCATAGATTATGGTCTGTTCTTCAAACCTTAGCAATCAATTAGGTTAATTCAAGATTATGAAACCCTAAAATGTTGATGTTCAAAGTCTTTCTTCAGGGAAAAACATCAGAGAACATTCCAGCTAGTATCCATGGACTCCACATGCCTGGAAGGAAATTTGCTGGGGTATTGTTTATTATTGGAAAAGAGATCATGGGACTTGAGAAACCTCAAAGAGATCTGCAATCATTTCTGTGCTCACAGTGTTTTGTTTTGTTGGGGTTGTCATTTTGTGCTTTTGATTTTTTGTTCGCATCCTCACAATTGCTTTCATTACTTGAGCCACTGTATGAACTCATCCCATTTGACGGTCTTCCTCTTTTTTTCAGACCTTTTACTTTAACAGGTGTGCTATCTTTCTTCAAGGACTAAGGCTGGTAGGTTTCTGGAGTTGCTGAAAGAATTCCTGCTAAAGCACAGTGGGTAACGCAAGTGGATTTTTATGAAGGACAGGACAAGTTTCAGGTGTTACAGTCTCAAAAGGGGACACTCTATTTCTGGAAAGCAAATCAAATTGTGCAGAAGCTGTGCTGGGGTTCACAACTGGGCACTAACAACCATGTGGAAAAGAGCACGCATACATGTGGAACTTGGTGGAAGGGATCCCTGGAGGCTAGAAGCCCAAGAACCCTAGAGGGTAAGGGCATGTGGGCTGAGAGGCTGTGAACCCCAAGTAGGTCTGGAGTGGGTGCACATGCACCCATGTAGGGGAGGGAGACCCTCCCCTTCCACCTACTGCTGGCCAGAACAGGGTAAGAGAGAATGAGACCTTCCCACAACCAGGAGTTTTTAAACCTCTGGCTTGGGAGGCATGGTTGATAGTATTGTTTAACCCCATTGGCTAAGTTAAGCCCATTGGGGTGATGTCATGAGCCTGGGTCCATTTGGGCACCCAGATGTATCTCCCACCTGCATCGAGGGCTTGAGTATGAGCATTCTTAATGTGGAGGTCATGTGCTTATGTTAATTTCATACTTGAGATGTAGGGGTGGAGTCTAGCCTGTTAATTTGGAGATAGCCATTGAGTAGCCAATGAAGCCTCTGTGTGGGCATAGCTTTCGCCTGATACATCTGGGAAATCTCGTGATATTTCCCTCGTGCTGATGAGAAGCTATCTCCCCTGTTGTTGGGAGTTAGTCTCAGAGACAACGAACTACAGAGAAGAAAAGATGGCAGCATCTGAGGAACCAGAGAAGAAGCCACACAGCCTTGCCCTGATGGGACCAGACCTCTGAAGTTGGAGCGGCCACCTGGAGACCTCTGCCAGCGCGGAGTTGCTTCTGCCACCATTGGATGCTGTTGATGAACCCTGAGCCCTGGAAGCGAGGAGCCATGAGGGGACCCCTGCCGGTGCTGGGACTCTGCACCCACTGGCCTGTGACTTTGTGAGTCAGGAGGAGACATTATAGACTGGTATCAGACATATGAGCTAATATTGGACTTATGACTTTGTACTGGACTTGGTTGAGGTGCTTTCTCAATGTTCCATTCCTTTTGTATATAAACCCTACCCTTATATCCACATGTGTGTCTATGGATTTGTTTCTCTAGTCTACCCGGACTAACACACTTAGTTTGGGGTGTCCAGGGGTTGCCTAATTTCTTTCTAATCTCCCTTATGGGAGTCCTTATAGGCATGGGAGGGACAATCCCCCTGACCCTAAGCTAGCTACCTAACAATTGCTTCTGATAGATGTCCAAAGCATTGGAGATAAATTTTTGCCATCCTCTATTCTAAGGAATATTATGACTATACAACTTTCAGGATAAATTTGTTAAGTCTTCTGACAGTCCACGGTATTTTCAAAAGCCATCAATTATTCTCCAGTCTTCATTATTGTTGTCCAGATTTTGAAGGCATATGAAGCTATTGAAAATTCCATGGATTCAGTCAGGTAGATCCCTGCCCTCAAAAGGATATCTTTTTTTTTTCTTTAACATATTAAAGAGTTAGAGATTTGCCTAGTGTGATGCATTGTTTAATTTTTTGACTGCATCTTCCATGGATATTGATTGTGGACCCCAGACAGTCTCTTGACATTTTCGTGATTTTCTAAATGTGCCATGATGCTGCTTTGTGGTTGTTTTATGAGGACAGTCTCAGAAACTCATAAGGCAGGTCTACTTGATCCTATGGGGTCCCTATGAGCCAAACTGATTTGATGTCAATGAGTTTGGCTTGTTTATTTGTTTGTTTGGGTATATTGAGGTTTAATCTATACCAAAGGCTATAGTTGATGATCTTTATCAGTAAATGTATCAAGTTCTTTTTAAGTTATCAGAGCAAGAGTGTACCATCTGCATATTGCACATTCCATTCCTGATGTTGCATTCTTCTTCAGATAGTCCAGTTTCTCAGCTTATTTGTTCAACATGTACATTGAATAAAGCTGGTGAAACATGCAATCTTGACACAATTTTGAATAAGTATGGTGAAAGGATACAATTCTTGATTTTAATCTGCAAAGCCTTTCCTTGTTCTTTTCAAGCAAGTCCTTCTTGGTCGATGCTCAGGTTCCATGTGAACATAGTTAAGTGTTCTGGAATTTCCTTTCTTTGTAATGTTATCCATAATTTATTGTTATCCACAGGGCTGAATATCTTTAATAGTTAATAAAACACACGTACACATCTTCCTGGTAGTCTGTTTTCTGTCAAGATCCACCTAAGTTCAGCAATGACATCCCTTGTGCCATGTTCTCCTCTGTATCCAGCTGAAATTTCTGGCAGTTCCCTCTTGCTATACTTCTGCCACCAGTTAAAAACTTTCTTAGCAAAAATTTACTTGTGTATGACACTAATGGAATTATTTGGTAATTTTCACATTCTATTGGGTTACCTTTTGTGGGACATGAATCTTGTCCAGTCAGTGGTTAAGGTAACTACTGGAATGGCAGTGAATTATAATGTGCCTCTTTAAACCACTTTTCCATCAAACCTTCCTGGCCTGCATGAGTCTGGTAAGAAGCAGGGGCGGCTGGGGAGCTATTGATCGGATTCACCTGTGAATAATAGAAAACAGGATTTCCTGGAGTGGCATCCTGCTGTGTAGAAAATGACTTCTCTCTGAAGCAGGAAGAAAGCATCTCTTTATCAGCAAGAGCCAGGAGGAGAGCGTGTCCTCTGGACCCAAGATTCCCGCACAGTGAACCTCCTGGATCCAGATAATAGTGATACCCTTGGAGGAGCAGCAGCAGAACCAGGAGTCAGATCGGATCATAAAAAAGAGTGAAGGACTTCCCAAGCCTTGCAGCAAGTGGAGTGTTTTTGCACAGGGAGGCTAGCTTGCAGAGTGAGAGGCCTCTGTCTACTACATTGTGGAATTTGGACTTTCATAGAAGTGGAGCTGAGTACCTTTGGCTGAGCTTGACTACTGTGGGGCGCTCTGGATACCTAATTCAGGAAGCTGCATTTGCTGACCTTAAACTAAATGCCTTTGGGGTAAGGGTTACAGCAGAGTGGCATGCCCTTTGGATTTTTGTTAGCAGACTTGACAGATCTTTGGAATGGGTCCTGATAAACAGCTCAACCCAGAGCATTTCTCCCTGACATTACAACTTGTTAATGTCCTTAATAAATCCTTTCATCATGAATTGTGTTTGCGACTTTCTGTGTAGCCATGGTTATGGATATTAGAGCCCAAAGAAGTGAAATAGAGAACATTAAGTCAGCACAGCTACCTTCTAAATTTATTGGCACAGCAGAGTGAGTGCTTCCAACACTACATCTTCCTTAGTTTTTTTTTCATCTCAGGAAATGATGCCACCATATATATTGTGAATGGCTAAGGCTCTGGTTATTAGAGACGGATCAATAGCACCAAAGTCACTGAGCTGGAACGATTGGGTCTGAATTTGGTATCTGCTCACTCTTCCCCCAGTATTAGCCACTTAAGCTACTTAGCCATAATAGATAGCAAAGACCTTAGATAAGGAATAAAATGAGACATCTCTTATCTTCATGTTATATATTATGAAAATGTATAAATCTATATTCAGGAAGTACGGTAGAAGAGACTCTTTTGTAAATCCAGAGGGAAATTACCATTTGAAATTTTTGATATGGCAGGCATTCAATTCAGAGCAATTCTAAGGGATCCTGAGATGACAAATATTCCATGTAGGCTCAGAGAAGCAATTTCCATGCTTATCTTTTTGTAGAGCAAATATTTAAGAAAGTTGGTGCTTAAAAGACAGTTTGAGCATAGAACGAAATCTAATATATCCTCACACTACCAGATCAAATTCTATTTTATATCAGCAAATATTTACAGAATCCTACTATGTGTCACTAATTCTAAATGGGCCTTGGCTGAAAGCAGAGATTATCAGAAAGATGTTTACTTGTGTTTTATTGACTAGGCAAAGACATTTGATTGCGTCGATCCTGACAAACTATGGATAGCCTTAAGAAGAAGGGGAATCCCAGAACACAATTATTTTCATGGGCAATCTGTATATAGATCGAGATAGTTGTGCAAACAGAACAATAAAACATAGTTTTAAATCAGGAAATATGTGCCCCAGAGTTGTATTTCTTCACCATATTCATTTAGTCTGTTGAGTAAAGAATCATAGAAACTGGATTCTATGAAGAAGAATGTGACTTCAGGAAGAAGACTTACAAATAGCCTTCCATATGCAGAGGAAACCACTTTGCTTACTGGAAATAAGAACTTCAAGTACTGGCTGCTGAAGATCAAGAATTGCAGCCTTCAGTATGGGTTACAATGCAAGGTAAAAAAAAAAAAAACCCAAATCAGCTGAGCCCTGGTGGTATAGTGGTTGTGTGTGGGACTGCAGCCCACAGGGTTGATGGTTCAAATACAGCAGTAGATCTTCAGGAACAAGGAAGGCTGGGCTTCCTACTCCCACCAAGGCAGTGATGCCACAAAAAAGCAAACAAAACCCCCCCCCAAATCTTCACAACTGAACCATTAGATAACATAATGATAAGTGGAGAAAAGTTTGAAGTTGTCAAAGATCTTGCCTTGCTTGGATCCACAATCAATACTCATGGAAACAGCCATCAAGAGGTCAAAACCTTTTGCTTTGGGTAAATCTGCTGCACATGACCACTTTAAAGTATTGAACAGCAAGGATGTGACTTTGAGGATTAAGGTACACCTGACCCAAACCAAGGCATTTTGAATAGCCTCAGACGCATGTGAAAGTTGGACACTGAATAAGGAAGACCGAAGAAGAATTGATGATTGGAATTATGTTGCTGGCAAAGAAAATTGAGAGGAGCACAGGCTGCCCAAAGAACAAACAATCTGTCTTGAAAGAAGTACCTCCAGAATGCGCCTTAGAGTCAAGGATAGAGAGACTACTTCCTCTCACCAACTTTGGGCATGTTCTCAGGAAAGACCAGTCCCTGGAGAAGGACATCACATCTGGTAAAGTGCAATGCAAAAGAGGAAAGCCCTCTACAAGACAGACTGACACAATGGCTGCAATGATGGTTTCAATGGTAAGGATGGCATTGGAATTAGTGGTGTTTCATTCTTTTTTTTTTTTGGGGGGGGGCATCACTGCTCTCCGGTGGTGGGAGTAGGAGGCCCAGCCCCACTGTTGGAATTGAACCTTCATCCCAGTGGGCCGCAGTCCTGTGCACAGCCACTACGCCACCGGGGCTCTGCCTGTTTCATTCTTTTATAATTAGGGCCACTGTGTTTTGGAAGTGACAGGATGGTAGCTAACAACAATTTTATATATAAGGCCTTGTATTTATTGCTATAACTATATATTTATTAAAAATAATTTTATGATTTGTTGATGGAATGGAACATGTATTTGCAACAGTTAGGTTACAGGAAGTGTTAATATTTATATGACAGATCTATAGACTTATTCTGTGTAGCAATGCTTTTTCAAAGCCTTACAGCAATGTTGTGTTATATTTCTACTCAGCTGGAAAAAAGTGACGCATTTAGCAATTTTAATAATAGAGTTAATTTCACAAAGTTGGACTTAGCTTTGTCAAAGTATGGTTTCTAGAGATTATTCTTCCAAATAAAATAACTAATGTTTACTTTTCTCTTTCCTTAGTATTGAAATTGTAGGTCATGTCAGTATTTTGTTAAAAAAAATGTGATACTAAAATGATTCATCTGTCCAAGTTTACTATATAACTCAACTTCAAAATGTGGAAAGGAGAGGTTCTTAGGAGCACAGTTGAAACGTAATCTCTTTGTCACATGCAGCCACATGTATTCTTTCATGCTTTCCATGATCATTTTGACATGACTCTTCTGGGCATTTTCCTTGAGGTTTATCTTATAGTCAAATGACATTTGATTACCATAATTCTCATTTTCCATTTTTTTGGGGGGGCATCACTGCTCTCCAGTGGTGGGAGTAGGAGGCCCAGCCCCAATGCTGGAATTGAACCTCCGTCCCAATGGACCGCAGTCCCGTGCACTACCACTATGCCACCGCGATTCAGCCCTTCATTTTCCTTCTATTATGGCTCCTTTCACCAATCCCTGCACCTCAAACCTCTCACTCTTTTGGGGTGCAGCTTCCAAACTAGATGAGTCAGGAAAATATTTCTGCTTACCTTGAAGTCTGAGAGATCCTCATGAAATCCTTATTTCCATTTTACATGCTTTTCTAAACAACAGGAAACATACATGTGAAGCATGCATGCACTCAAGTCCTTAAATCTTGATAGAAGGTCATAATGTACCTAGTTTCAAGATTTATAAAAAGTCTGAGACCTTAACCTATTTGCAAACATTCAAGTTAACCTGTTGCAATTTTATGAATGATGGTAAGAGAAAATAGACTTTTGAGTTGAAACAAATAGCTTTTTATTACTTACAATGATAACAGTAGCCAGTAAAACAACAGCGTCAACAGCCCAAACTCACTGCCATCGAGTCAATTAGGACTCAGAGTGCCCTTCTAGTAACTCTGGGGGCAAAGAAGAGGACTGCCCACCACGAGTTTCACAGTGATGGTGACTTTTTACAGGCGTAGAAAGCCCTGTCATCATCCTGCAGAGGACTGGTGGTTTCAGAATCTTGACTCTGAAGTTAGTAGCCCAACAAGTAACCTCTGCATGACCAGAGTCCCTGTAATAGCCAGCTGTTGCTAAGGACCATGGAGTCCATTCTGGTCCGTAGGCACCTGATGCACAGCAGCATGAACACTGCCTGATCCTGTGCCATTCTTACAATTGTTCCTATTCTGGAACCCATTGTTGCTGCCACTATGTCAACCCATTTTCTTGATGACCTTCCTCTTTTTCACTTCCCCTCCACTTTACCAAATGTGATGTCCTTCTCCAGGGACTGGTCTTTCCTGACAACATGTCCAAAGTCGGTGAGAGGAAGTAGTCTCTCCATCCTTGACTCTAAGGTGCATTCTGGAGGTACTTCTTTCAAGACAGATTGTTTGTTCTTTGGGCAACCTGTGCTCCTCTCAATTTTCTTTACCAGCAACATAATTCCAATCATCAATTCTTCTTCGGTCTTCCTTATTCAGTGTTCAAATTTCACATGCGTCTGAGGCTATTCAAAACACCTTGGTTTGGGTCAGGTGTACCTTAATCCTCAAAGTCACATCCTTGCTGTTCAATACTTTATAGTGGTTGTGTACTGAAGATTTACACAAAGCACCAGGTCTTTTGATCTTTTTGATGGTTGTTTCCATGAGTATTGATTTTGTGGATCCAGGCAAGACAAAATTCTTGACAACTTCAAACTTTTCTCCATCAATCATAATGTTATCTCTTGGTCCAGTTTTGAGAATGTTGGTTTTCTTTACATTGAGTTGTAATACATACTGATGGCAAAGTTCTTGATCTTCATCAGTCAGTACTTCAAGACCCTGTTTTCAGTAAGCACAGTTGTGTCTTCTATATATTGCAGGTTGTTAATATGCCTGCCACACATCTTGATACCAATTCTCTTCATAGAATCCAGCTTCTCTGATTATTTTTTCAGCACAGATTGAATAAGCATGGTGAGAGAATACAATCATAACACACACTTTACCTGATTTTAAATCATGGAATATACCATTGTTCTATTCATACAACTGTCTCTTGGTCCATGTATAAGATACTCATGAGCACAGTGAAGTGTTCTGGAATTCCTTTTCTTCTCTAGGTTATCCATAGTTTGTTATTATCCATAGTCTAATGCCTTGGCATAGTCAATAGAATATAACTAGACATCTTTCTGATATTCTTTTTTATTTGAGCCAAGATCCATCTGACATTGGGAATGCTATCTCTGTTACAATGACATCCTTTGTCCTCTCCTGAATTTGGCCTGAACTTCTCTATCAGAACTACCCTCTGTCAGTGTACAGTTGCAACCATTATTAGATGATCATCGACCAAATTTTGACTTGCATTTGATATTAATGGTACTGTTCTGTAATTTGTGCATTCTGATGGGTCATCTTTCTTTGAGATATCCACAAATACGGATCTCTTCCAGTCAATTGACCAAGTAGCTGTCTTTCAAGTTCCTGGCACAGATGAGTGTGTGCTTCCAGTGAAGTGTTAAAACAAACAACAGGCAGAGTATCACCCATTTGGTTTCAGTTCTTAGAGCCACGATTTCCACACAGTGGTGCAAAAAGAGCCAGATGATAAGTGAACAAATCATGATTGTGTTACAGGGGAGAAATTAAAGCACAGAAAACCCATGCCTTTTACAATAGACAATAAATATGCTTTTATTATTTTAGAGGTGGACAGTACCTTTATCATACTGAATCGTTGGCTCAGTCAAATTGACATCCCATGTTTTTTGATATACTGAAAGCCCTATGTGCAGTAGCATGACCATTATTACCGATGCGATCTTTTTCAGTTTGGGGGGTATCCTCTTGATGTTGAAGCCTGAGATTGGCTCTCCTTTCTCCTGTTCTCTCTCTCTCTCTCTCTCTCTCTCTCTCTCTCTCTCTCTGTGTGTGTGTCAGATTTAGGTTGGCTCATGTTGTATCAACTTCTAAGGATCCTCTTGACTCTAGGGAAGCTGTTGCTTCCTTCACACAATCACCTCCTTTAAGTTTGATACAGAGGCTGCATGCACACACACACCCTGCACCCCTCCCCCCTCCCCGGCATTGATCGTGAGGATGTTGCACGGCCAGGCCAGGGCTGGTTCTGATACACGTGAGACTGTTCTGAGTTGGAAGGAACATGACAACACCTGACAATCTCCTTGGTGATATCTCCTGGGAGTTCCTTCTTGATAACTCTTTCTGATTGCTTATTTTCGCCAAAGATTCTCATCAAAAGCATTCTTAAATACTTTCTTGTCATTGCAAAATAGATGCAAGGTTGGCTGGTGTGGTGGGGGAAGGCGGAGCCTGGAGAGAAGTCTTTTTTCTTTCTTGCTATTTTTTTGAACAAGTATCATATAGCCTTCCTTTTCATCTATTGGATTAACAGAACTAATATTGGAATGAGAAGAAAACACACTACCCCTGTAGGGAAAAAAGCATCATTCTTGTTGTTTGGTAACCGAATCTTGATTCTTAGACATTGATCATCATAGAAAACAGTGGTGGACAAGGGCACTGTTTTAAATGGACTCTTCATAAGCCAGCTGATCATCTAGTTATAAGCATCAGGCTCCTCAAAGGGCTCACTGCCCCTCTTCCAAGTCTCCCATGACAAGGCTCTGGCCAAATTTTACCCATTCTGGTAATAATTTCAAAATTCAAGTCTGATCTGGTTTCATTTAGTCTATCATGACTGAACCTGTGTGAACTGGTTCAAAGCCTTATAGCCCCCTTATGATGAACCTTAGCAATGACCATTATAATGAGGCAGAACTGAAGCTGACCTTGGATTAGAAAGAGTACCCCATTTCTGGAAGAAAGATAGGATAAGGAGAGCAGCATTTTACTTTTTTCCTGGTATTCGGTATGCAACTATCTTGTGAATGCATTCTCACCAACATGCAGATAAAGGGAGGACTACTTAATACTTATTTCATTTAAGGACATCCTAATATCCTAAGATATTTACTAATGATTTGCATAGCCTCCTCTTAAATCGTTTCAATGGGCCTAATACACTCATCTTTCCTCCCAATAAAGTCTTATCTCTTTTAGTACCTCTTCTCCAAATAAATCTGTAAAGAGTTTAAAAGTATCTGATATTTAACCCTTCTTGTAAGTTTAAAAATCAATCTGCAACAATTTCATGACAAAAGATTTCTGGATCATGGACAAAGGACAACAATTTATTACTCACGATAATACAAATAGAGTATCCTCAAGGTCACGTATATGCAAGGTGCCACCAAGAGAGTAGCTGGCAGCTGCATGCACAATGGGTTGTCTTATCAGTGAACAATCCTGGGTTCAAGGAACCTAAATATTTGCTGATAGCCAGTAAACAAGTCATCTCTTTGCTTCAGAGAGAGACACAGTTTCTATCTTTAAAAGCTGTAGGCAGCCTGAGCCCCGGTGGCATAGTGGTTGAGTGCAGGCATGTGGCCCACTGGCTTGGATTTCAGTAGTAGCTCTCCAGGAGTAAGGCTGGCCCTCCCACTCCCACCAGAGGGCAGTGATGGCCCCTTCCCCCCCAAATGCTGTAGGCAAGCCTGTCCTCTGCTCTGTGGAAAGGAACACCATATTCCGAGGCTATTGTGATAACAGAATTCTGAAAAACAGATCACCAGCATGGTCCACCAAGGCTTGAGATTCAAGAAGAGCACCCACTGAGGCTTATTTTTCGATACTTGAGACAAAAGGAGAATGTTGCAACTATCAGCAGGCTTTGCATCATGATTGTAAGGTTGCAACTGAGAATAACAATGCTGGGATTGCTTGTGAAAGTTTGCAGATGGTTCGTTCTCTTTAGTTCTCACTCTTCCAACTAGGGATAGAGAGCTTAGCACTTTCATGATGAGGCCTGGTCCCAAGTCATTTTAGTATATTACATAGATTGCAATGAGACATTGAACTTTACAACAAAAGTAGATTCAGTAGATGTTTTGCATTGCAAATGTTGAATTGAGTCCATAGGGTATAGATGGAAGCCTAACACATGCAGTCACTTCTTCAGAAACACGAGAGATCCTGTCTCACTAATCAGAAGTAACAACACTCTTCTTCTCACTTGAGACCATGAAAATATATGCTTTCTTTCAGATGGGCCTTCCCAATAAGACGAAGAATTATACAAGATTTGGAAAATGAAGTAATTATTTAGTGTGTAGATAGTTTTCAAGGGCCCTTTGGTTACACTGATTTTAGGGTAATTTTCTGTTGCTCATATACATTGAATTAGCCTCATAGTGCTAATTGGTGTTGGGTCCACCAGATTATGGCACTCATTAGATAAACTTTGGCAAGTTACTTACTTCCTGAACCTTAGTTGCCATGGTTATGGTTATGCGTTAGTGTGACTCAGTCACATTGGTTTAGCAGTCATGATGCAGTCATCCCCCATGAGATGACTGTCAGAGAAGATCTGATATAATACAGTCACTCATATTGTGAGATCTGATATGGAAAGCCAGTCAATTGAAAGGGAGTTTCTTTGTTGGGGGTGGAGGGGTGCCTCTAATATACAGGAAGGTTTCAAAAAGTTCATGGAAAAATTCAGAATCTTTAAGTTCTGTTTCCCCATAATTTTTTTTGAAGCTTTCTCACATGTACTTGGATGTATTGGGAAAATACTTATGTTTTCTGCTGAATCTGGATCCTGCATCTGGAAGGTCATTATCTATCCACCAGTGGTAAGGACTTGAACCACGGTCCTGTGATACTAACTGCCAAACCTGGAAGTCATTAGCCTCTCCAACCTTTAAGTCAGAAACTCTGCAATCTTATCTAAAGACCTTGACTTTCTTTCACCTCCATAGTCTACTATCTGACCTGCTAATCTGGGATTTGTCAGCTCCTGCAGGAGAAATCTTCAGCCTGACAGCTCACCCATGAGCATGGAACTTGTCCACCTCTGCAACTGTGTAAGGCATTTTCCTTGAATGATAAGTAGGTAGGTAGGAGATGATAGATAGATAGATAGATAGATAGATAGATAGATAGATAGATAGATAGATAGATATGTAGGAGATGATCTTCATTGGTTTGCTTCTTTAGCGAACCCAGTCTCAGACAATTGCTTTTTATTTCCCTTTGGAAATTGAAAGGAACTTAAGAGTACATGGAATGAAGTAAAATAAAGTACCTGGTAAAAACTTGCACAATAAAAAGTATTCAAGGCTGAGCTCTGGTGGTGTAGTGGTTGAGTGCGGGACTGTGGCCTACGAGCTTGGCAGTTCAAATCCATCAGCGGCTCTCCAGGGGCAAGGCTGGGTAGCTCCCATGGCCACTGGAGGGCAATGATGCAAAAAAAAAAAAAGTATTCAAAACAAAACTGTCCTCCCCACCTCCTTGACCCCCAATCTGATTTAACTACATGTAGATAGAAAATCTTAGTTCTTCATTATAATATTGTTCATTAGTCAGAGAGTTCTCACTGACCTAAGAAGAGAAATTAACCTTCTGTGAACGACCTTTCTTTCTGACACCAGAAAAGAAATTTCTTTGCTTATACATTTGATATTCTATCGCTCATCATGATTCTCAGGATAGCATCCAGTAGGCAAGCGTACCCTGGAGCCCCTGGATGATATAAAGACTTAACTTGATTGATTCATAATCAAAAATTTGGAGGTTTGTGTGCACCAAGAGACATCACAGCAACATGTTGATTTGCTTTTGTAAAGTTAGCTGTTGATACACCATAGGCATACTTTGACACAGCACTTATAGGGAAGTTAACAGGTTACAATTCAGGTGGAAACACTCAGAATACAGTTGTCCGCGAGTGACATGCTTATAAAGCTCCTTTAGGACTGCTAATACATTTCCAAAGGGCATGCCACTTTTCTGTAAGCCGCAATCCGAAGACATTCAGCTTTGTGGATCAGCACACCCTGCTCCTGGAATAAGTGCCCAGAGGCACTCCACTCCTGGAAACCTCAGCCTGAAGATGCTCAGCTGAGCTTCACAAGTCAGTGAGCCCAACCCCCTGAATTTAGTGCCCTCGGTCTCCTGCCCCTAAACACTCAACTTCTCTCTCTATGAGCTAGGCAGTCCATGGCACGGTCTTGTGTTCTGATTCCTGCTCCTGCTGCTCCTCCTCTATCACTCCACTGGTGTCAAAGCTGTCTCCTGGGTCAAGGAATTCACAACATAGGGGGCTTGAGGATACACCCCATACCCGGTTCTTACCAGTAGTAAAATACCCCGTATCTCCTTGGTTTTGAGAAGGCTTGTTTTATATGTAGCAGGATGGCAGTCACGATGAATCCTGTTAACAAACACTCACAGCGGAATCCTATCCCCCACCTTCTCGCATGTGCCCAGACCTATCAGAAAACATCCTTGGGGGAGAGGTAAAGAGACTTTGGCTATGTAGAAGAGCCATGCAAGTAATTCATTACATAGCTCCTGGGTTAAATGCCAAGGTAGGTAGATAGATTTGTAGACAGTAGACTAGCTCTGACTGCTCTAAGCAAGAGCTCCTGACTGAGAAGTGTGTATCATAAAGCTAACAAACATATTTGAAAAGCTTAAAATCCCTAGAATCTCAGCTTCAGATCCCGGCAGGATTAAATTAGCTTATTTTTCCTCTCGAAGAGTTAAACTTAGTTCCATGTGTTTCGTCTGAGAGCTGTGTGTGGGAGTGGGAACCTATAGCATTCAGATGGAAGCTTTCATCTGTTTCAAGCCTATACATATCTATTAAAACAGCCATGAAATTTTATATGTGCTCAGAGCCTAAAAATATCAGTACAGACCCTAAGAGAATCAGTCGGCTGAAGAAAGGCTTAATATTCAGGACTTCTTCTTTCTATTTCTTTTTTGTATCATTTGTATAAAATGCTGGGCTGACAGGAGCTCAAAAAATGTTCTTTGAAAATTGAGCAATTGTCCAGTCAATGCTTTCTATTAAAATAACAATGACTAGCGGTTTTAGATTAAAAACATTTTTTCCCCTCAACAGGAGAGTTTTGGGGCCCAAGTTATAAAAATTAAGTGCCTTAGATATTCTCTTATGTTGTCCCTCCTTCTTCCCCCCACCCACAACTCCTGGTGGTGTAATGGTTAAGTGTTGGGCTACAATCTACATGGTCGGCAGTTCAAAACCATCACTAGCTCTGCAGGAAAAAGATTGGTCTACTGGGCTTCCTATTCCTGGAAGAGTCAGAGTCTCAGAGACTCACAGGAGCCTGCTCTGAGTCAGCAGTGATTCAGTAGCAGTGAGGGAGGAGCTCTGCCAGTATGGTCTTGGTTTCCATTGATGTAAAAATATAGAAGAGGAAGACATCAAGAAGGAAATGAAGAGGAACAAGTAAAGACAAATAACTTCGCAAGTTAAAGTTGACTCTGAAAAGAAATGCTCTTTGATCTTACATTAAAGCCATAGTTTCTAGATCTCAAACTTCTGTATCATTGGTTCTTTGAACATGTTATCATGTTCAGAGGGCTTTGTTTGCTAACGAGGAATGTAAGTGCTTACCAGTCCCCTAAAGCAGTAGAAACTGCTTTATTAAATGGAGACGAATGCAGGTCTGCACTAGAACAGGAACCTCTTTTCCCAATTCAAGGCTTCCTGTTGCCATCTACAACCTAGCCTAGGAATACACTTTCAGGTTAATGCCTTAAAGGGTCAAAGAACTGTAGAAGTCATTGAACTCAGCCATCCCTCCCTTTGGTCTGTGTGCTAAGAACACTCTTTCACTACATATACCCCAGAAGCCGTGTGCTAAGAACATTCCTCCTTCACTACATAAACCCCAGAAGCACGTCTTCTTCCCTTTACTTTCACCTCCAGGGGAAAACTAGAGCTAGTATTAAGACCTATTTTTGGTAAATGTCATGGTTTTCCACATCACTGAAGAAGCATGAAAATTTCTCTCAAAACATTTGAATCATTTCATTTATAGTCAAGGACACTTTCTCAAAATGAACACTTTTAAGCCCACCAATTTGACTACCCATCTGGGCTTGACCTCAAGAGAAGCACAAACATGGTAGCTAATCAAACTAATTTGTATTACTATTCTTATCGACTGGCCTCACTTTGAGGAAACCACAGAGATGTCACTTGGGGAGGTTGTAGCTTTAGAAGTGGGCTTGAGTTGGAGGAACGTTTGGTCATCAATAATTGTATAAAACATTTTTTGAATGAAAAAAAAATTTTCCCTTAGAGTATGATTACTTCAGAGCAATCATTTTGAATTAGGACATTTGGAAAAAAAGAAGGGGACAGTGTAACATCATCCAAAGAATAACCAATGGATTTAGGGAGTAGGAAAAATTGAGACCCAGCCCTGCCTCTGCCTTTAATTTAACAGGGTTATAGTGAGACCAGTCCCACACTACACAGCCATAATCCCTTTCTGTATGGTAAGGAAGTGGCTGTACTGTAAACTGATGAATTTGGATGCAAAAGTCAAATTCATTCTGTGGTAAATTAAATTGGAAAACACGGCACACTAACTATGCCCTCCAAATGTTTATTTGCATATAAAGGGTGCAAAAAGGTTCTGCAGTTGAAAACTCCTCCTAAACTTCAGTGTTTTCAACAACCAAAATTACCAGTCACACGTCTTAATGTTTCATAAGAAAAGAGTCTTATATATATATCATTGGAAAACCCTGGTGAAGTGATTTCTAAGACTTACTATATGATTACACAAGTGATTCTTTCGTTTTAACGCCTTTAAAATAGTTTATCAACAGGAGAGCTTTTCTTTGTTGGATTTTTGTCTATTTCTCAGATAAAGAATAACAAGAGATGAAATAATTCAGCTTAAGGATTCATTAGGATGAGTCATTGGTCCCACTGCTTCCTTTAAGGGACTTTCCAGAATTAAAGTTTATGATTGTAGGATTCTAATTTGAGACCGGGGATAATTCTTCCTGGAGGAAAAATTAATTGTACTTTTTACTTTCTAGCAAGTCTTATTGTCGCCTCATAAGCCTACTAACTCAGGGCCACAGACCCATTTCCAGCTCTCAGTGCTGGAAAGAACAGAGCAGCACAGCTCCGAGAGCTTTCCAAGGTTGAAGTCTCTAAGGCCACAGACTGCCGTATTTTCCTCCTGCGGAGTGACGGGGTAAGCTCCCACTGCCCAGCTGTGGGTTGGCAGCCAGTGTTTTACCCATGATGCCACGACGGCTCCTTCATACATAGATAAGTCTCATTTAAACACAACAACATATAAGCAACGGAGAAAAATTAGCCTATGGTGAATGTTTTCATCGTTTCTGAGAGGATCTTTTTTCTCATCACATCCAGGATCATTTCTCTAAAAAAGCTATGGGTTGGTAGACGTTAGGCAGCCATCAAACACTTCTGGTTACCCTTTAGAACTTGGCAGCAGAGTATGCATATTATCAGAAAACTATGGCGCAGTGGCTACGGGTTGATCTGTAATCTGAAAGGTACAGTGTTTGAAACCACCTGCAACTCTGCATGACAAAGATGGGCCTTTCTACACCTGTGAAGCAGTTTCAATCTCAGAAACTCACAGGGACAGTTCTCACCTGTCCCATGTGGTCACTATGAGTCAGTGTTCACTCGATGGCAGGGAGCTGGCCAGTGATTGGTGGCAGAGTGGTTCCACATTGCCAGTCGCAAAAGTCAGTGGTTTGAACCACCAGACCTCCACAGGAGAAAAACCGGGCTTTCTACTCCACGAAAAAACTACCATATTGGAAATGAACAAAGGCAGTTCTATGCTGGGAGTTGGCACTGAATTGATGGCAATAAGTTTATAATTTTAAGGATGTGTTTTTGGTTGATTTATAGTTAGGATACCTATCCCCCCATACATATTTCAGTCATCCAAATGAAACGGCCATTGTGTATGCCTGCATTTTAAAATAGATGTTCACATTCATTTATAGGAAAGATAATCTTTTATTTAAAGTATTATAGCCCCATCACCAGCAATGATTTCTTTCACTGAGTGGTTCAAGATGTACTGCAGGCAAATTTTCAATGATTCAATAGTTCCAGCATCAAAAAGCCACTACCATGTGTTACAGCCACACCAAACATTTCGTGCTGAAAAGCTTTCCAAGTGCTCTGTGAATGGTGATGCTCTCTCTGAGTGAAGACATTGAGGTGGTAAAATACTTCCAGTACCCACAAGGTGGCATGGCCTTCTTGTTCTATTCAACTGCCATCGCTATTTCTTCTTTATCTGCAACTGGAGTTAAGCATCTACCCTTTTATGTGAGTTTTGGATTTGATCATTTTCTTTTTCTTCACCTTGACCTAGTGAGTAGGGTGGGGATTTATAGAGTGAAGCATATTTTTTATGAAAATAAGTATTTACATAAAACTCTCAGCCTTCATTCCTGGTTCAATCCACTTTAGAGTTGTAGGTATAGGATTTGGCTTTGTGTCTATCATAATACCTGATCAGCACTCAATAACTATTTAATGACTATTTATTATGGAACTTATAAACCCCAGAATTTAGTAAATTGCCTTATGAGAGAAAAACTTATTCAAATTCTCGGTATTTTCACCACAATTTTGGATGCTTTATATCTCATTTTACTTGCTAGTGAAGAAAATTCTCCTACTTTGTCCAGTAGTTCTCATTTTCTAAAGGTGTGACAAAACTACATCAGGCATTAGGATTGGCTGTTGTTCTACCTCAATGTTAAGAAAGACGGGCTCCTTTTATATAATCTGGTCACCCTTTCACTTAGAAGACACTTGGGTATGTCCTCTATGTACCCACTGAGCCCTGGTGGTGTAGTGACTATCATGTGTTGAGCTGCTAACCCAAATATCAGCAGTTCGAACCCACCACTGGGTCCAGTGAGAAAGGTAAAGCTGTCTGTTCCCATAAAGATCGAACGCCTCAGAAACTCAAACAGAGCAGTTCCACTCTGTCCCACTATGTTCAGAATGGATATGATGGTGGTGACTTTGGAATTTGGTTCTCTGTACACATCACTGTGCTCATGGCTGAAGAAGAAACAAGGGCAAGTAGGAATGATGGAATTCATTTCTTCAGCAAATGTTGATTGAGAGTTCGCTCTGTGTCAGGTGCCAAGCATGGTGAACAGTGAGTACAACAGTCAAAAACTTTGAACAGCAGCAGTGAAGATAAGCAACAGAGTATAGAAAGAAGTAAAATGAGTGAAAAACGTACTGCGTTCACTAGGGTTACGTGCTCTGGAGAGAAAAGCAAAGCAGAGAGCTAGAAAGGGCACCCAGGGCAGCAATCCCGAGGTCCAGAAAGGCCTGTCTTAGAAAGGGGCCTTTACACAAAGGTCTGACGAAGTTACTAAAGGAAAATTATCAGGGAAGGAAGACCGTTCCACACAACGGGGACACTGCGAGCAAAGGCTGGGGGCAGCAATGGGCCACAATTTAAATGTGAACAATGTTGAGCCTCACGTGATATAAGATGGGGTCGGAGAAGAGTGAGGGGGTCCCTCACTGAAAACGGAGGCATGATCTGGACTCCAGCAAAAAGAACATCAGCCCCGGGGAGAGAAGAGCAGGAGCAGAGTCATAAAGGCCTGGGTGCCAAGGATATTTGTGTTTAGGGGGCTGCAAAAGAATAAGGACACGAGCACACTTGCCTTGCATAGATAGCATCATTTTCTATCCAGTTGGGAGGGGAAATCATGATTTCCCAGCCTATTTTTGAGGTAAGAGAAATATTTCTGATTTTACTGACAGCAAATGATAAAAGAAGATAATTAGCTGATAATTCAGATGGAGGGTGAACTACTTTGCTTCTGGTGGGGATTAGGAAGCTTGGACCTCAGGATGCCACACAGGACTGCCAGTAAATATGTGAGCATCCATTATTTCTAGATATCAGCTTGGCTTTTGTGATAAAGCCTCCTGTTAAGCCATGTATACCTTGGAACGCACTAAATTTTGGAGATCTGAGCTCTGCAAAGGAAAGGGTACATCTGTTTTATAAGAGGCCACACCAAAGGGAGAACTCAAGGATGATATCTGATCACTTTTGCTAGGGTTTACACTTTTAGTGGGGTTTAGATAAGGGGATCAAAATTATCCTTTGGGTTTTTTTTTTTTTTGGAGGAAACAGAATCTGAAACTTTCAACTTCTAAATGAACATCTATCTCTTCCACCACAGTCGTGGTTCTGTTTTGTTTTTATTAAGGCAACACACTGACCTTAAAGATCAAGCCAGAGTTCCAGGTGTAAAGAGCCATGCATATTTTTCTAAAACTGAGCTTAATGACTTTTTTTCAAGCATCCATTCTCTTGTATGGCAGAAGCTGATTTCAGAAGTTTGGTGAGGCACTAATTTCCCTGAAATTGCACCAAGAACATCTCAGAATTACTTCTAAAGTCTGTGCTTTGACTATCAAGTGACTTGTGTTTTCAAAAGCACTAAACGACAAATTAGATTATTAGACCTGCTAGAGAGAATATTAATTTATTTTTCTTTCCTTAGAAGAAGTGGAGATCTTATTATCATTGAAAGTCTTCCTCTCTGCTCCAAACTAGAACTCTCTTTCACTCTAATTATGTAGCTCTGGGTTTTCAGTGGCAAACTAGAATATATACCTTTCATTCTCCTGATCAAGTACTTCTGCTTGTTTTTATTTAAAACCTTGCCGATGTAGATCCAGGTTCCATGGGACCTAAAAGGTAGGCATGATTGAAGAATCACTTTTTTAAATTACATAATTATAAATGCAAACTAAACATATTTAGTCACTTATACCAACTAAAAAGTGAAATTACATGAAATAACAAATTCAAGAAAGCTAAGCACTCCAAACATCATAAAATCCAAAGCAATAGCCTAATATTCTTATTAATTTACTACTGACTACAGGGGCAGTGAATTCTTTAATGCCATTCTTCTAGTTAAAGTCTCTTAGCTCCCACTGAATGACCTGTTCCTGCCTTTGTCTGACCAGAAAGTGGGGGGAAGATAGTGAAAGAAGTCACCTGGAGTAATTGTGAACAGGAGTCCCTGGACCGCCTTCCTGCTGCATATATAATAAGGCTCTGAGAAGCAACATGAGGGATCTATATACCAGAAAGAGCCAGGAGTGGACCATGTCCCCTGGACCAGAGTCAGCTGTACTATTAGAGGAAGAAGAGCAGCAGCACTAGGCACCCGGGCATGGAAGAACGTGATGTGACTTCTCATCATATGGCTCAAGTAAAGTGCTTGGTGTAGGAGATTGGGTTCCCTCTGGGCACTTCGCTCAGTTTGCTGATCCTCGATGCTTGAACTGAGTACCTACCTTCAGGGTGAACCTTCCAACGGAGTGGTATGTCCCTTCGGTCATTTATTTTCAGACCTGCAAGGACTTTGTAACATGTCCTGATAAAGAACTCAACACTGAGCATGTCTCCCTGGCATTACAAGTTGTTAACTTTCTTAATAAACCCTTAAACCATGAATTTTGTCTGTGAGCTCCCTGTAACCACTGCAATGAATCTTTAGAACTCAGCAAGGTAGAGAACATTGAGACAGACTACTGACAGCTGCCATAATTCATTTTCTCTACATATTTTTGGTTGCCTCTTTGTGTGACAGCAGATTTCTTTATGTGTGTGTGTGTGTGTGTGTGTGTGTGTAGCAATCTAAAGGCTAAGGTATTCACTTCTTTAGCATGGTTGGTTGACATTCTTAATGGATCACTGATAGGCGCAAAACTCTGAAACTTGAAACGAAAGTACTGCTTTGGGTTGTTCTACCGTAGAGGTGTGCTGTATGAACACAGGATTTCTGACAAATCCTATTTCTTAGAGTTCATAGCAAATGAGAAAAGAGTATGTAGTGCCTTTATAATTGTATGCATTATCTTATCAGGGACGTTCCTGACAGAAGAAAACTTCCATCCTGAGTAAAAGCATTTAGGAGAAGTCTATTCCCTATTTACAAACTTACTATACATTATGGAATAGGTTTACACAGAGTGATTTAGGAGTCAATACATTTCAAACCTTGGCTGTACTTTGCCACCCACTTATTTTGAGTGCTAGTTATCTTCCAACTCTTAAATCCTGGTCCTGTATCTTCATGGATGATCCTAGGGGTGTCAGTGCAGTGGAATGGAGGAAGCTTGGAAGCCAAAAACAACACCGAGATGGCCAGGAATGCCTCAACTCTGCCTGACTGCAAACCACTTAAATATATCCCAGAAGCATGCATCTCCAAACTAACCTTTCCTTAGAGAATTTTAGAAATGATGATGGCCCTCTACATGGAGGCAAGTGGAATAGACCATTGAAATGGAAATGGAAAGTTCTTCATCAATTACAGAAGGCTCCAGAGGTTGTAAACAGAAGCCCTAAGGGGGAAGACCCGGGGACCTGAAAAGTCAGTCATTGAAAACCCCGTGAAACACTGCTCGCCTCCAAAACACTTGATGTTTTCTTGAGTTTGAATCAGCTCCATGGCAACCCCCCCTCCCCTAATGAATTATGGATCGAATATATTTTTCAAATTTTTAAGCACTCATGGCTATGAGTCTTGGATGGATGTTTTATAATGAAGGACCCTGAAATGTAAAGTTTATGAGCAACATGATAAATCTGCTTTTTTTGCTTTGTTGAGCAATGATAGGTCTTCCATTCATTTATGTGTTTGTGTTTACAAGAGAAAAGGACATAAATGTTCAAAATTTGGGGTGTCATTTGTCTCAAACTCCTCTGTAACAGAAGCCATAGCTATTCAAGATTTACCCATCATTAGCAATAGAAGTAGCTTTTGCATAATTTGAGGTTAAAGACATAGATAGATTCAGGGGAATTAAATTATGAATCACAAAACCTTTCAGATTCTTGATTTACTCCTCTGACCCTAAGTTTAACAGAAAGCAGGGGTAGAGCTGGAACTTGACTCAGAAGCAACCACAGTTACAATTATAATACAGTTCTATTGTGACATACAATCTAACTTACTTAAAAAGTGGAGAAAATATGTTAGATGGTTACATTATTTCCCCACACAAAGGGTTTAATTTTGCATTGGATAAAGTTGTCAATTATCTCATCTGAAAACACTCTTTTCCTCGGACTATAAATCTTATGGCAACAGAGACTAGTAATTCCTAGGGTATAAATAAACATGGAGCAGCATACAAATATTTGATGAATGAATTAAAGCAAAGGGTAAAAAATATTAAACTTGAATCCTTTTCTGCTATGGCACTTACTAATGCAAATTTCCTGTTGTTGTTGTTGTTGTTTGTAACAAATTACCACAACCTTAGAGACTTAAAAAACAACAAGACCATTTTCTTACATTTCAAGAGATCAGAAGCTTAATATGGGTCTTATTGGACTACAATCCTACCATCAGGGCTGCCTTATCTTGCCTTTTCTAGCTGCAAGAGGCCACCGACATTCCATGGCTTGTGATCCCTCCTTTCCTTGTCAGTGCACATCACTCCAATGCACTTTCTTTTCTCTGACTCTGGCCCTCTTACCATTGTGACTACAATCATCTAAATAACCCAGAGAAATCTTCCATCTCAACATCTTCAATTTAGTCACTTCCGCAAAGACTCTTTTGCTATGAAGAGTAGCAGATTCCTGGGCACTGGTGATTAGGATATGGATGTCTTGAATAACGTGATTCTCTTTCCCATGTCTAGTCAGAAGTTTCTCTCATGATAGCTGTTTTTAGGACAACGACTGAAAACCATGGAGTTTTGGACTGTTTTCTTCTTTCATGTTTCCTTATTGATAAGTTCATTTTACTAAGGTAGTTTTTTTTTTTAAATTCCCACACTCAGAAAGATTTACTGAACCCTAAGACCACAAGAAAGTCTACATTCACACTGAGAAGTAGTACAGATATGGCAAAATGGACCCCCTGTGAGGACTGTCTATTTCAGCAATTTGTAATCTGGATGAAGGGACCTATCACAAACAATTGATTGCCATGGTCCTTAAACCGTGTTGCTTATTTAATTCTTCAGGCAGGTTACATGCTCCATCGATACTTATTCCCTGTTTTCTCTCACATCTCCTCCTCTTTTTTATGAATTACACCAAAACAAACTTGGCTGAAAGTGATAGGATTAAGATATTTGTTTAATGATGCTTCTCACAGAGCTAATAACTTAATTAAGAGGGGCATATAGAAGTAACAGAAAAAATTCAGAATATGGCGTGCTGACTGTCTCCAAATCAACTAATCAGCTACAGAATTCCTGACACATGCTAAGTGTTCAGTAAATATTTGTGAAATTAATTACCTATTTCTAGATAATGAGTGGAGGACGAGGATCGCTTCGCTTTCTGTAGATCAGTTCACACATACCAGTTTTAAAAAATGTCCTAGTTAGACTGTCAGAGTGATGCCAATTTCACCATGAAAGGACAAGAACAAAGCTAACTGGAAAGAAGAAAGAAGCTGTCCCAGAACCTACGGGAGAATCTTGTGGAGAATGGGCACAGAGAGATTCTTTAGGGACTTGGTGTCTGCCCCAACAGTATCGGTTCTCAGCCCTGACTCAATGAAATACCACCACTGAGTCATCCGACCACTTCCTGGGTTTCCCCGCCTCCCCCCACTGAAAACTTTCACACCCAGGGTCTGCTTGCACCCCACCCTGATGGGGGATGATCTCAACTCGATTAACGAAAATCGTGACAGACCCGGCTTATGTAATGGTCCCTGTGGAAAGCGGGACCCCACCTCTGGAGACAGAGATGGAAGAGGGTTTAACTACCAACGATTAGTTGGGAATTTACTCCTACATAGCATCTGTGAGAACTATCTGTCCTCACAAATAAGACTCTGGGTGGCGAGAAAGGGTGGTGTGTGCCTTACAGGAAATGTGAAAATGACTTCAGAGCATTACATACATAATTAGCCAGAGGATAGAGCACAGCGGCGGCGGAACCATGCCTCTGATTTGTGGAGGAGTGAAAAAAGAGAGTCAGGGATGAGTGGTCACTGGCAAAGGGTGTGACTGATGGGGGAAAAGAACTCCTGTGGTCGGACTTATTCATTCAGTAAATATTTACTGAGCACCTGCTAAGGGAGAAACCCCTGTTCTAAGCTCACCCCCCCCCCTCGTTCCTGTTTCCTCATCCTCTCAGCTTTCTTTCTCTTGCTTCCCATTTGAATATTTTTCATACTCAGAGCTGTATAAACTTCTTCATCACCAGATTCTTTGATCTATGATAAAAACGCAGTACTTTGAATCACAGAACAGGAATATCTGCTTCATAATTTCACTATTTTCTAGAGATTTTTGAACATTGTCAGGAAATTTGAACGTGAAGGGGCCCCATGGTTGGACCACACCCTGCCCTCCTGGACTTCTGATTTCCTTCTCATAGTGATTTTATTATTTTTTTTACCCAGTTTGGTCACACTCTTTTGAGGCTAATTATATACTGGCCTTGCAATCTTCACAAGACTTTCACATGACAAGTTCTGATTTGCTTGTTAGTCCGCAAAGGCAATCTTCAAAATGAAGCTTCATAAATAACCAAAAGGAAGAGTTCCTCCTCAACAGTAAAGCTAATTTATACTTACCAAAATTGCTCCACGATGCATTATACAGTGTTAGGCATAGTATTTTAATCTCTTACACTTTAACACACGTTTCAGCCGTCCTGACTTTGATTGACCTCTGGCATCTGCCTCAGAATGTATTGGGGGACATATAATACTGCATTGGATTATGGGTTATAGTACATTAGAATTCACCCCCATCTCTCTCTTTCTCTGTCATTAATGCACACACTACACATACACACTTAGAGGCTTATATTCGCTGATACCCAGCCTTAAGTGATTTCCCCCGCTTCTATTAAAAAAGGGAAACAGTAGCGCCATGCCCACCAAGTCAGTTCTGACCCAGAGAACCACTATAGGACAGAAGGACACCTGTCTCTTAGGAATTCCTAGGCTGTGAATCTCTATGGCAGCAGACTGCCACATCATTCTCCTGTAGGAGAGCTAGTGTCGTACAACTGCATTGCTTTTTTGTAGCTGAGTACTTAAGTGCTGTGCCACCAGGGCACACTTTTATGTTTTCACTAATTAATCAGTCTATGAAACAAAAGGAACTCTGTTCATTGCTAAGAGACTCTGAAGATATCGCTATACCTAGGTAGACAGCTACGTAGAACTATAGATAGAACTCATGCTCTAAGTAAAGAATATTTTTTCCAGGATTTTCTCAGCACTCATTATAAACTACCACCAGTGAACTGACCAGTAAGTTACCATTCATTAAAATGTGTGCTGTAAGAAACAAGAAGTGCAGAAATTTTGGGTTCTAGACATAATTCTCCTACTAACTAGTACCATGACCTCTAGGGAATTCATTTTTTTGGCCATGTTTTTTGGAAATATTAGATGGATTGCTACCTGGTGTCTTAGTTATCTATGGCTGCTAAATAAAAATACAACAAATGAGTGGCTTTAAAAAACATGAATTTATGGTCTCACAATTTAAAGGCTGGAGATCAGTATTCAGAGTGCTGCTTCTAGGGGAACCTTGCTCTCTCTCTGAGCGAAGGGTCTTGTCCCTTTGAATTTCTGTTCCTAAGCATCTTCAGGTGGCTTGGCATCTCTCTCCCTTGGTCTGTGCATGCTAGCATGGGTTTATAGAAACAACAAGCCCAGGAGCACCAAGGCCATTTCAACTCCTACTGACCTTATCTCGGGTTTCCGAGCTTGTAAATTTTCACAGGAGCAGATAGCCTCCTTTCTCTCCCTAGCTGCAGGTGATGGGTTTGAACTGTTGACTTTGTAGTTCTCACTCTAAAGCTTACCTGACAGTGTCCTCAGAGCTCTTCTCTTTAATATCTCAAAAGACACAGAGTAAAGATACACTCTGACACTAGTCCTGCCTCTTCATAAAGACAGTCAACTGGAACTATCACCATTGGCACAGAGGTTCGCATTTACAGCCCATATTGTTAGGGGACATGATTCAATCCATAACGTTCAACCCTTGGCCTAATCCAAAGTCAAATTCAAGTCCTTCTCACATGTAAAAGCATCTTCCCTCACCCCATCATTCCAAAAATCTTAAATCGACTCCAAGTTTCAAATCTCATCTTCAGGATCATGTGTATTATGTTAGCTGGGGCTGGCTAAAGAAACAAATCCAGTGACACTCATATATGTGTAAGAATGAGCTTTCTGTCAGGAGGCCATGATACATTAAGAAAACATCCCATTGCAGTCCAACTCCAGAAGTCCATTAGTCTGACTCTAGCCCACTAGTTCCTCTTATATAGCCTCAGGTAATCACAGCAATGGTGCACAATGCAGGAAGATCACAGACTGGTGGGTGCAAAGTCCTGGGGAGCCAATGATGCAATTCATCAAGGCTTGCGCAGGTCTCAGGGTGGCTCTCCAGCAGAACGGCAAAGGCAGAGAGCTGGAGGGTGGAGGGAAGCTTCCCAGGACCCTCCTTATGAGGCTGTCACACAGACAAGGAGACACCAGCAGTCTGTGGCCTGATTACAATGCTAGACTACAACCATACACTTCAAGGTGACATGGAATTGTGTGACTACCACATATGTAAAATATCAGTGAGATATGAGGTACATTCTATCCTGAGGCAAAATCATCTCATTTGTGTGCCTGGGCAGTACCTCTAATCTATCAGTTACCCATGTCCAAAACAAAATGGTGAAACAAGAACAGAACCAACAGTTGTCAACCTGTGGGCTGCAACCCCTTTGGGGGTTGAATGACCCTTTCACAGGGGTCCTCTGATTCTTAACAGAAGCAAAACCAGAGTTAGGAAGTAACAGTGAAAATAATTTTATGGTTGGGGGCGGGGTCACCGCAACGTAGGAAGGAACTGCATTAAAGGATCGTGGCATTAGGAAGGTTGAGAGTCACTGGAATAGGTAATTTTATTATTGCAAATGGGAGAAATTGGAGGAAAAGACAGGAAATTGGCATCAAAGAAGTCCAAAACCTAGCGAGACAATTACACGAGCTCTCCAGTCTTGAAAACTATCCTCTGTTCCTTGGAACCATCTACTGACGGTTCTGCCCTCCAGACTCTGGGTGTGGGCCACTCTTGAGAATCTGGGTGGAGCTCCTTGGCCCTGGACTTAAGCTTGGCCTTCCTGGTCCACTGGGTTGGCATTTCTTTCCCCTTGGCATTGGGCAGCTTCATTCTCCTAGTCTCTCTCAGCAGACCCCACCCTTTAAGCCCCAGCAGGCTCCATTAGCCTACCCCTTGGCATGGCAGCCCCAGACTTTGGGCAATCATTCTCCCAGCTCCTTGGCTAAGTTCAGGACCGCCTCACCTTCCTGAACCACCCTTTGAGATGCAGGCCACTCTTCCTCATATGCTCCTTGGAAGAGATCTGCTGAGCTGCTCTAGGAAAGCCTCCTTCCTTCTTTCCTTCCTTCCTTCCTTCCTTCCTTCCTTCCTTCCTTCCTTCCTTCCTTCCTCCCTCTCTCCCTTCTTTCCTTCTGTGGAATTTGACAGATGTAGCTCCTTTGGTCTCTTTCCTGCCTAGAGAATTCCAAGAGGTGATAGCATGCTCTTTTCTTTCTCTCTTTCCTCCCAGACCCATTGAAGCTGATGGGGTCTCTAAGTCCTGGTCATGTAGTGGGTTTTGAGTTGGGCTGCGGATGGCTGGGTCAGCAGTTTGAGCCCACCGGCTGCATCAGGGAGAAAGATGAGTCTGTCTTCCCCTCAGCAACCACACGGAACAGTTCTCCTGGGTCTTCTAGGATCATCAGGTGTCAGAATCGACTCAATGGCAGTTGGTTATAACCGTCGAACACAAGCTCAGTCCCCTTTTAAAAATGTTTGCGTGACCATGTTTGAAAAATGTAGCATATATGTTCTCAGCTTGTGCAGCAGATTTTCCCAAACCTGCTAGTTTTGTTTCCGTTTTACAGAATTCACTTTTAAATGCATAAGTTTCCTCCCACATTGTACTACAAGCAGCAAGGATAAGCTGCAAGGTCCTTCCAAGTTCTTGCTTAGAAATCTCATCAGCCAAATATCCAAGCTCATTGCAACAAACATCTAGACAAGTTTCAGACCAGTTTGTGTGTGTGTGCACACAATGATTTTATTTTCGTTTATTATTGATTTCTAATGCATCATTTTATGGGGCTCTTATCACAATCCATACAGACATTCATGTATCAAGCACATTTGTATATATGCTGTCATCATCATTTAAAAAGTGTTTTCTTTCTACTTGAGCCCCCACCATCCCTCCTTCATGAACCCTTGATAATTTATAAATTATTGTTTTTCCATGTCTTACGCCAACCACTGTCTGCCTTGACCCACTTTTCTGGTGTCCATCCCCCTGGGAGGGGGTTATATTTCAGACCAATTTTTATTATTAAAGAACATAACCCTTAATCCATTGTGGAGTCATATGCTCGTGATTTTCTTCTGCACATTTTATACCTATGCTTCTCACAATATCCTGTCACTGAGGACATGTGTATTCCCTGAAAAAAGGATTCTCAAACTTCCTCATGTGTGACTCTTTCATATAGTTCCTCACATTGTGGTGATTCCCCAAACATAAAATTATTTTTGTTACTACTTCATAACTTCATAACTGTAATTTTGCTACTGTTATGGATTGGATGACCCCTGTGAAAGAGTTCTTCGACCCCCAAAGGGGTCACAACCCACAGGTTGAAAACCGTTGCTCTAACATGAAAGTGACTTTATTTACACATAGATTTCTTTCTGAGCTCTTACCAGAATTGCCTCTGACATGCATATCTACCACTAGTCTCTTCAAGGGAACTTAGGCTTTTAACATTTGGCACATTAAAATTCGTCCAAATCTCTACTGATTACCCAGTTCTAAACACCCAGTTCAGGTTTATTTATTTATTTATTTTTTGGTTTTTCTTTTTCAGAACAGCAACATACACCCGGTATCCAATTCTGTTTTTGTAATCTTTACATTAGAAAAGAAAACCTGTAACTGAGTGACTTTAACAAGCACATTTTATTTTCAAGGTTTAGAAGGCGAGAGGTTCTATTCAAGGTTCTATTCAATGGCAGGAGAAGGTTTTCTGTACATCGGTTCTGGAGGCAGGTCCTTTCTCTTGGGTGATGTTCATGAGACCTGACATTTCTTTTCTCCTTGCTAGCTTCCGTGCCCTCTACTTTATATCTTAGGAGACATTGACACAAGGTCTACCCCCTTTCTAACTCTGTCTCATTACCTTAACAAAACCAACCCATTCCCACATGAGTTAGCATGGACAACACAGCCTAGTTTTGTGGCACACAATTCAGAACACCTCTCCTACCTACCTAACTATCATAAGGACAAGATAGGCTATATACGAACATTTTGAACAGAATGAGCTCCACTGTTACTAGAGTAACTATATCTATTGGCATAGAGGCAGTAGGACGGAAACATTTCCTCTGTGTTTAAGTCGATTCGATTTGAAACAATTTTTTTTAAAAAATGAAGATGGTTAACTTTGAAGACAGTGACACATATCAAGAATAAAGCATCCTCCACAGGTCTTAGACACTAGTAGTGGGATCAGCTTGAAGGCAACACTTTGGGATTTTGATTTGTATATCAGACACTAGAAAAGTCTCCTGCTTTTATCCCAAGATTCAAAGTCAGGTCCCCTGTGTTACCCTCCAAACCCTTAGCCACTGCACTTCATTAGCCTCAGACACTCCACAAAGTCCTGACAACGTGTGATGGCTGGTAGTAGCTATACCCTTGAGGAATCCAGGTAGACAGAGATTTCGCTTTTCTTCTGAAGTCCTTTGTACTGAATCCATTCACAGATTAAAAAGAGGTGGCAAACTTGAAATTTGTTAGTGACTGACTGATTCAAAGTGCATTAGTACTGTGTTTTGACTGCACTGACAGAAGCATATTTATAGAAGAATTCCATCTAGATTCTTTTGTTCAGCTCATTACAATTGATTTGTTACTGGTGTAAACTCAGGGTTATTATAATAATTAGTGAAGACATTAGCGTAACAAAACAGTGCTTTTCCGGCTAAAGCAATATTCAAACACAGGCTGGTTTAGCTCCACTTTTAGGTGAAGTCCTTCAAACACTGCTGGCATCCAACATGTTCTCGATGCTTCAGATTATGCTGAGCTTTCCTTTACTTTCATTCTTCTGTTGGCTTCCCTGTTAGAACTTTGCAGGGTGCACACAATTAAGCTTCATTTGTATAATTCAATGCCTGCAAAGTGGCACACATTATCACCGAAGTTAAAGGCAGGATTTGAAGGGTGCAGGTGTTCAGAAGATTGCACACCACGCAATGTTTGACTGTGGGATTCATGACGGCTTGTGGGAAGATCGCAGCACTTGAAGGATTCAAATGACAGAAACACATTTGCAGCTTGCTGCCAAACCATACAGATGTGGAGGGAATGTTTACATTCATCTCATAGAGACATGTTCAAAGGCCACCTGATCCACCTCTGTGGCTCTTGTCCCCGGTTTGTTAGAGCCACAGGCTTACACACCTGCCAAGAAGTGTGAACACCCCTTCAGGTCTTTGTAAAATGCATCTGTGTGCAACTTTTGATAGCTTTTACAAAACCTGCAATTACTGTTCAGAGCAAGTTCCCTTCAGCTGCTTCCTAGTCCCGGGAAGCGAGTGTAAACATTTCTCAGCGGGCTGGAATTCCAAATGCCACTTAGATCTTGAGCTTTAGGCCTTTTTACATGGTAGGTGCATGTGTTTCAGGTACATTCCAGCTGAGAAGTTAAGGTTCAAAGGACATGTCGTCTGACAAAAGCATTGTTTTGTGGGGCAAGTTCACCTTTGTGCTAAATCCGGGAATGCTGACACTGGGCATTTTGAAGTCAATAATGGTATATTCTTCGATTGTAGTGAGTAAAATGTGGGAGTATTCTTTGTGATCCATATTTAACCCTATCACAACTCCTCCTGTGTATAATAATCATGGAACCTGGAAAGGAATATTCTGTGCCAGGGCCTTCTGAGAGACTTGAATGAGAGGAAGACAGCCAAATCAGAGAAACCAGTCTTAGTCCCTGCTCTTACTCTTCCTATCATATGGTCTCCTGCAGGGGCTACCCACAGAGCTACCCAACAGGAAGCTAAATACAAGGGAACATCAATCCAGTCTCTCAAGGCAGAGTTAAGAGAGGGGCGACGAGTGGGATTTTTGAGACAACCAGAAGACAGTTCAGCTGGTCACTAGACTAAACGTTGATGATATCAACACAGTGAAAGCAAAGCCTTGCTTTTCATGATACATGTGTCCTCAGCGGTGGAGGTAGGGGTGGTTGTGGGTGGAGAAGCAATAGACACAAAATAGATTTCAATATAGGGCCACAGAAAGGAGTGGGAAATTAAAACCAAATTGAGGATGGTTTAAGGGGCTGGTGGTAGAAGGTGGAGACAACATAGGAAGAATTGTCATCAGAGACTTCTCAGAAGAAACACGGGCTTGGTTGAGTAGCTGGATGTAGCTGCAGGTGGGGAGAAAGCATCCACAGAGAAAGCAGAACAGTGGGAATGAAGACCAAGAAGGGACACTGTTTAGATGTTGCCAAGATTATACCAGGTAATAGAAGGGATAAGAGACCATGCATGAAGCTGTAACATGTGCCAGGGCGAGGTTCAGGGCGGACATACTCAGAATCTTGAACTCGGTTCTATAAACCAGAGATGTCCACCAGAATATCTTAAGTGGGCAAGAAACACACTCAAAGGTCACTGAGACTAATTGCTTTGTGACCTGTAGGCAATATATTTCCTGATTATGCTGAGACCAAATTGGGGTCTGGGAGACCAGATAGAAGTCACACATGCAGTAAGCGGTAGGGTGCAAACCTAACCCCTGCCATCAAGCTCATTCTGACAGCAGCTCCATGCAGGATCAGATCCTCCCAAAGGCCAAAGATCAGCCACACTCTGTCTGGCTTTTCCTTTGGGTGCCTACAAAGTACGTTGGATTCATGCTTCTTTTTTGCTGCTCCTGTTTCTCCCGTTTTGGAGACTAATAGTTCAAATATACCTACCCTTAATGTCCATGATAACTGCCAGAGAGATAATATATCTACCCCCATTTTAAAGTAGGTTCATTGAAGTTCACGCAGTTCTTTTATTCTAATCCCAAACCAAACCCCGGCCATCCAGTTGATTGCAACTCAGATAGAACGTATTTCACAGAATAGAACTCCTCCCTGGGGTTTGCACCACTTGTGAATTTGTACAGGAGTGTATAGCCTCTTCTTCCTCCCTCAGAGCAGGTGGTGGGTTCAAACTGCTGACCTTTGTCTAGGAGCCCAACTTGTAACCCAGGAGCCACCAGTTTCTTTCTCTTTCACTCAGCTTTTAAAAAATAAAATAAAAATATTTTCCTGTGATTCATGTGAAAGTTTATAGAATGTGTCCATTTTCCATTCAACAGGACAGAAGCATTTTGTTTTGTGTCATTGATGGCGACCTTCACTTTACCCAGGTCTTCTTCCCTGTGCTTCTGTTTTCTGTTTCTCCTTCTCTCTTAAATTTTCCTGCCTTCTGAACTTTGTCCTTGGACAAATGTTGCTAATTGGGTCTCCAATGGTTGATTGTTGTAAGGCATGTGTACCTCTCTAGTGTGACCCTTCACTTGATAGGGCCTCTATTATTGGACTGTCTATGGATGAGGTCAGTTCTAGACTCAGAGGGGACTAAAGGCTATAATCACTGGGGTTCTGTCAGCCTTGACATTTTGCTACTGGGGATTCACGCATCCTTGGTGTGGGCAGCAGAAACCACTATATATATATATATATATGTATATATGTATATATATATGTATATACATATATATGTATATACATATATGTATATATATATATGTATAGTGGTTTCTGCTGCCCACACCATATATATATATATATATATATGAAGGAATTTAATCTGCCTTGAGAATTATATTGGGGGGAGGGCAGGCAGGCTTGGTGAGGATCCTTATTTACTGGCTCCACAGTGGATACCAAGCACCTTTGTCAAGGCCATGCAGTGGTCCTATTAGCAGTCTGGTTCTTGAACCTTCATCTCTCTGAGTCAGATGATTGCTTCCCTGCCCCTCCCCCCCACTGTATTGTTTTTGTTTTCTTTCCTTTGTTTTGTTTTCTGGTTGACCTGTTTATTCGTTTGGAGCATCCTTTCCTGAGAATCTATTGTAAGCATGGCAATAACTTTTGGGACACAGAAGTGCTATAATATTTTTAGAATTAGAGGGATCAGATAGTATCTGACCTAAACTTCTCAGCATTTTGACACAAAGCCTGCTGAAAAGGCACACAGCAAATCCAATTCTCTACGTGAGCATAATGCATATGCGTGTGTGTGTGTGTGTGTGTGTGTGTGTCTCGAGTGGAAGTGGGGGGCAGGGAGGATTAATTATCAACATACTCAGTTACATTGTTAACAAATGTCCAAGGAGGAGTGCCCCGATGGTGACTCTTTGGCTGCTAACCTCCCAAATCAGCAGTTTGAAACCACCAACTACACCCTTTGGGAGAAAGTCACAGCATTCTACTTCCATAAAACATTGCAGCCTGGGAAACTCACAAGGGCAGTTCTACCCTGCCCTACAAGGTCAGTATGAGATGACTTGATTCATCATTGGCAGTGGAAAAAGAGAGAGGAAAACATATCCTGATTTTCTGTGTGATTTAAAAGTACACCTTCGTTCTTTTCTTGTGATGAATGGAGTAGGCACAACGGATGCCTGCATAAATACTGTTCTCTATACTGGACAAACACCGATTCTCTCCGTGCCTCCCTGGGAATTGTCGGAGGGCAATGCACAAGGCAGGAGGGACTCCTTCTCAAATCTCCTAGATTCCCCCACCCCTCCCCCCTGCTTAGATGGGACTTTGAGAAGCATCAGCCTCCTCTTGCTGGGGATGGCCCAATCTCACATCTCCCCATGCGATCGACATGAGGATGGTAGCATCCAGGACTGCTTCACTCATCAGACCATGTCAGCTTCAAGCCATATACTACAAATGGCACTTTCCAAGCAAGCGTTTAGAGTCAGACTGCTGAATGTGATGGCACTGTTCCTGAAGGAAGAGGTTTCTCTTTCCTCTTGGTCTACATCCTTTCCCTCAAACCCTTTCCCACCTCAAAGATATCTTCTGGAGCAAATATCTTGAAGCCATACTTGAAAAATTGAATAACTAATCAATGTGTCTTTGTTTAGAAAGGGATACCAATGGAAAGAATCCTTGTTGGGGGCATATGAAAGGGGAGAGAATTTGTCTTCAGCCATCGAGCTTTCTGACAATGTCCCCATGTGGCCTGCTTCAGGCATTCTGGACAAGTTGTAAGCTGCAGCAACTCCATATTCTAATACTGCCACTGTTTTCCTTCTCACCTCCTTTTCTAATCCAATCTTTTTATCTTATTCTTGAATTTACTTTCTTGCAAGCTTCTCCATTCAAGACCATGTGTTCTATGGATTTATCTAGTAAAGAAAGAAAACTGTACCATAAAAATAGAGCTAATATTTACTGAACACTATTTGTCAGACAACATTCATATAAATTTACATGCATCATTTCATTTAATTCTCGTAACAACCCCTATACTGAAACAAATCTAACCATTCATTTATTTATTCAACAAATACATGCTGAATATTTATTACATATAACGTGCTATTCTAGACTTTTGGGATTCAATGCTCAATCAGACACTGGTCTCATTGACTCTAAAGTCTAGGCAATGAAACATTACAAACAAGAAGATGAATAAGATTGCTCCAGATAGTGTCATAAATAAAATGAAATAGTATCATTCAATGAAGATTGACATTAGACTTACTGGGGAACTGCTTTGAGGCAATATTTTTAAAGTTAAGATGTTAATGATAGGGGCGGGGAGTAGAAATGTTTCAGGGAAAACATTCTAGAAAAAAGGAACAGTGAGTGTAAAAATTCTGAAATTACATGCATGCTAAGAGAAACAGAAAGAAGGTCATTTTTCTGAAATATAGTGAGGAAGAGGAATATTGGATTATGAGATGAGTTTGGAATCACTGACACATGTAAGACCTCAATGGAAAGGGAGCTAGACAATATTATTAAGATCATGACTTGTTTTATAATTTTAAAATATAATCTGGGTAGAATAGATGATCCCTCAGGACTAGTGGTGGAAGCGGGGATACTGGGAGGGTGGAGAGATGATGGAATAGAAATGGGGAACCGATATCAAGGGTCTACATATAACCTCCCCTCTGGGGCATGGACAACAGGGACACATTGGACAGTGTACAATATGAAAAAGTAATAGCAATTTGCAAATTATTAAGGGTTTATGGGGGAGAGGGTAGGAAAGGGAAATATGGGGAGCTGGTACTGGGGTCCTAAGTGGAGGGAGGATGTTTTGAGAGTGATGATAGCAACAAGTGTGTAAATGTAAATGTGGCCTGCGTACAATTGATGTATGTATGGATCGTGATGGGAGTTGTATGAGCCCCCAATAAAATGATTCATTAAAAAAGGGGGGGGGAGGAGCTTACACCAGGGGCTCAAGTGGAAAATATTTGGAAATGAATATGTCAATATGTGTACAAGTATGTTTAATTCAAATGATGTATTGAATGTCATAAGAGCTGTAAGAGCCCCAATAAAGTCATTGGGGAAAAAAGCAAAACAATTAAAAAAAATCATCTTGGAGAATGAACCATGGGAGCTGAGAATTGTCTTTAAAGGGACAAGAAACAGATCTACTGAAGAGTTCAAAGAGAAAGCTTAGTTTAGAACAAAAAATGACTCAGAATCCAGGAGAGATTCATGATAAACCGTGTAGCTAAAACTATTAGGTGTTGGAATACAATGTGAAGAGAGGTGACTTCATCCCTAGAGAGACATTATGCTTGGTAAGGCGGAGAGGCAGCAAAAAAGAGGAAAGGCCTCGATAAGCTGGATGGACACATTGGATGTAGCAGTGCGCTCGGCGGGCATGGGAGCCCTTGTGAGGATGTCACAAGACTGTGCTGTGTTTCCTTCTGGGGTGCACAGGGCTGATGAGAGTTGGATCCGACTCAATGGACCCTAACAACAGGTTGAGTAGTTGCAGTTACGTCCTAATTGAGATGGAACTATGTGGGGGAAGAATGTATGTGTTTTGTGTGTTTGCTTGTATGGATGGGTGGGTTTTTTGTTGTTTATTGTGTGTGTGTGTGTGTGTGTGTGTGTGTGGAGAAATGGTTGCCAAAATCGAAGAGTTTTGTTAAACCACGTCTTTAAGACATCAAGTTGTATGTAGGGGTAGTCAGGACTACACTTGAGAGGGATGAGCATTGTATCGAATAGGTGGCGTTTACTCTATTGGGGCAGAATGAGATATCTTAGGGACAATGCAAAAAGAGAGTTCAGCCTTGAGTTCCAAGTCAGTCCAAGATTCAAACATTCCCTATAGAGAAAGGATTCTTCAGAGGAAATGAAAAGGAAGTGACCAGTAAAGTAGGTAGAGAATGAGAATGTAGTCAGAGAAAGCCAAGAGAAGAAAGTGACTTGGAAAAAGGGAGGGGAAAGTGGTCTCCTGTGTCAATTCAGTGAGACACCAACAGAGAGTGGCAGTCGGATAACAAAGAAGCCAAGAAAGCTTGGCCTGATAATAGAGAAATGAGAGGCAATAAAATGGAAATAGAAAATCAAGGGTTAGAGAAATAAGCAATCACTTGGTGTTTGAATTTAAAGCAAAATTTGAGCACAAGAGGTTTGACTTCAGGTCTAGACTCAAAAGCTCACCTTTAAGCCAGGGGAAAGGATAGAGGCCATGATTAATCATGGCACACCCCTTCTTTTATGAATAACCAGTGGGCAGTGGCCTCATGAAGCTGATGATCTGTGAATGTTTTCTGATCCAGAGAAGGGCTGTAAAACACTGACCAAAGAGGGAATGGAGGGGAAAGAGAGTGTGCCAGGAAAGACTGTGTGGGGGAGATACTTCGAAACTGTATCTTTCAAATTGCCTGTTTAATTATTTACATATGCAAACACATTGCGCTTCATAAAGCATTGCATTATATATTCTCTCATTTGATTTCCACGACAACCTAGTTAGGAAGAGTTCTAACATGTGAAGAAGACCTGTATGGCAATTCATGTGTTAGGCCGAGTAAAGGCTGTAGTTTACCAGTGAATCATTGGAGAAATTATGTAAGTAATTATTGCATATTTTCAGTTAGAATGGCTAGAGTGACCTCTGTGTTTATACAAATTCTTGGAAACTTACTATTGTGCCTTCATCCATTCATCTAGTCACCTGTTCATCCATTCATTCTTTTAATCCTCACAGCCACAGAGCAAGCCTGGCTTTAGGCTTGTCTCAGGTGCTTCCTCATTAAATCAGGGTTCATATCCTTATGTGTGTGTGTGTGTGTGTGTGTGTGTGTGTGTGATAAAAATGTCATAAAGTCCACAGGGTGGCCTTTGCTATGATAAACATCTATAAATAAATTATACCTTAGCATGCCAGGATCAATACATATTAAAATTTGCTGATTGAAAGAAGTGTTAAGAGCACAAAAAAGGAATCAGAAATTTGCACCTCCTGAGATAAAATGTCATCATAAGAGAATTTCCATTAGTTGATGAGGTTTAATGTATAGGGATGCACCAAGAGAGACAGCAAGACAATTAAGATGGATTATTCAGGTAGAAGGTGTGACATGGGTAAGAGCAGGGAGGTCAAACAAGAGTGGCATGCTCATGGAACTGCTCGTGGTGTGCTTGTCTGAATTTGGGGTTGGTAAGAAAGGGTGGAAACAGCAGGAACTAGAACTAGAGAGGCATTGCCCCACTGAATGTCCAAGAGTCTATCCTACCCCATAGAGACTCTATAGGTTAAAAATAGAACTGCCTATACAGTTTTCAAGGCTGTCATTCCTTAAGGAAATGGACTACATCATCTTTCTTCTGTGGAATGGCTCATGAGTTTACATGTCTACCTTTCAGCTAGCAGCTGAGTATTTAACCATGACACCACCAAGATTCTTTCAAGTGCTAGTAGTAATCACTAATTGTTATCTACAATAGTTAACTTTTTAAAAAATTCTGACAAACCTAAATACACACACACACACTATTCATGTCCCAATTTTGCAGGTATAGAAACTGAGGCATTGAGATTTTTATGTCCAAGATCGTAAAGCTGGTAAGTGGCTAAACTGGGATTTGAAACCAAGCAACCCACTTGAGAATTCTGTCCCTCAAACCCCCTATGGAGGGCCTATTCTTACTATTTTAAAATGTTTGGGCTTTATAGAAATAGAGATTTGGTGAGAGTTTAAATGCAATCCCTCCTGTAACATCTCAGGATTACCTGGACAGAATCCAGAGGCTCTATGAACTTGGACACAGCTATCCTTCAGTTGATCAATTTTCCATACTGAGATGACTTACATGTTACTATGATGCTGGAAGCAATGTCATTGGTATTTCAAATATCAAGCAGGGTTATTCATGGTGGACTCATTCTCGCAGAAATCCAAGACTGTGTTAGTCTGGGTAAATTAGAAAAACATATCTAGGGAGACTCATATGTATATAAGAAAAAGGTTTATCTACAAGAGCAATTGAGTATTAAGAAAACATCCCAACCCAATTCAGATCAAAGCCATACATCCTGTATTAACCCATATGTCCGATACCAATCTATTAAGTCCTCCTCAGACTCAGAAAGCACACCTAATGACTCTGAGTGCAGGATGATCATGAGTTATTGGGTAGAAACTCTTTGGATCCAGTAGCTTGTAAGCATCTCAACATTGACAGGGGTTTCCATATGGCTCTTCCAGTTCCCAGGGCATGGGCTCTAATAGTGTAGTGCCAGATGTCCAGTCAGTAGAGTGTCTCTCAGGGAATGAGGAGAGAGAGAGAGATTTTCCTGTCTTCAAGGAGAGAATCCAGCAGTTCCCAGAATTCTCAGGAGAAGGCCATGTTCAAACAGAGGTCTCATTGACTATGACCCAATTGACAGACTAGACTCCATCCCTTCACTCAATCCTCTCAAGTGCCAAATTGACACCAGATTATGTAACTACCACACAGACTTAGACAAATCAAGGAAGCAAAGTCTGCCAATCCACTTCCAAAAATTGGTCAAGGAAAACCCTCTGGAACACAATAGAATATTGTTCATTATAGTACTAGAAGATGAGCAAAAGTCTCCAATACCAGGGAAAGCAACAGTGAACCTGAGCACTTGAGCGACCACAAAGTTAGTCGAGGCCCACGTTACATGGTGTCGTGTTGCACGTTGATTATCATAAATTGGAAGTAATCTAGTGGCAGTTAACAACGGTAGCAATGAGCATAGATAGACATAAGGGGGGAAATGTCTTTATTTTTTCTGATGTTGGCCTAAACAATAGCATTACTTTAAATTAGACCTTCAGGTCACAAATCTCTGTAGTATTAGTAATACCTGTTACTATGATTATTTTTAACATTATCTAAAATTCATCACAGGTATCCTTTACAATCACCTCTGCTCAAAAGCACAATAGTTATTTAGACCTGCTGCTAGACCTTATTATTTAATACATTCATGTATCTTCAAAATAAATCATACAAATTTATGATAGCTGTCTTTCTGTATGATTGTTTTCTTTTGTAGACATCTAGATCTTATTTTATGCATTTTAAACCATGATTGCAAGATACTATTCACAGGTTTCTTCAGAATGGCAAGTGACTGAAGAACACACAAAAGGTTAAAAACCCTGCTCTATTCTAAGTTCATGCATCAGAGTTGAATTTTCTTGGTTCCATTAGCTAAGATCTTAGATCATGATGAAGGATTTGTTTACTATTTCCAGTGATTGTGGAACTTACTGTTTAATAAATGAATGCTTTTCATTTCTTTAAAGTTCAATTTTAAATGTACATTTTCTTACCCTGGTAGTTACAATTACATTAAAGTTTTTTCTTCTTTCCTTAGAACTGCCTTTCCTTCTTAAGCTACCATACTTTCCTCTAAAAACTCTGAACTAATTCTATCTGGTTTCTTTGAGATCTCTTTTCCTGAAGGCCCTGGTGTGTTTCTCACTCTGCCTAGAACCCCCACTCCTCATTCTACAATCTCAAAAATATTAGCGAAATAATTTCACAAGTTTCCCGTCACTTACACATCACCATCTAGCTCTTCCCTGAAATTCATAATTAAGTTGAGTCGCAGTTCCCCTAATTGCTTCCTCAAGCATCTGAGAGATGAAACTCTTAGTAAAGCCAGTCAAGAATGTATCAGACGTACGCTTTTAGCAGAATGAAACTTTCAGCAGCTGTCTAGATAAAGCCCCAAGCCTACCCCCATCACTTCTGGATCCTCTTTCTATGTCTGCGTTAGGGTTTCCATTCAGAAAACAACATGTGTCTCTTCCCTTTGGCCAGATAGCTCAAGGTGTGCTTCCACAACCTGATCTGTTTTGTTTTGCCTCATTTTCCTTTTATCATCACCCAAATGGTCTCCACCTTCTTTCTTCCCTTTGCTTTAGGAGTTTTCACACAGGTGTATGCCTTTTCGACAAGTTAAGTGTGTTTCTTTTGAACAAGTCTATCCTTCCATTGCCACCTTCCAGTTGGCAGCCACCTCCTTCTTCCCATCAAGCCACAGTGATTCCTGTTTTGCTTGGCTGCCGCTGCAAACTTGCAAAAAGGAAAGAATTTGCAGGACTATCTCTGCTGTGTTGGGTGTAACCACAGAGTGAGGTATTGAAAGGACGGCTACAGGCACCAGTCGAAGGAAACTTGGCAATGAGAATCTGCTTCCCATCACCTTACCCCAGCTGTGAATGCCATTGTCAGGCAATTTATATAGAACTTCTAAGGAGTGTTTAAAGACTGAAAACTGTAGTGGGAGTTGGTGCAGGCAGGGCTGTTTTTACACTTCTCATTTGGTCTTTGGTTTCTGAGATATAAGAAGTTCACTAAAATTTTTTTTTGAAAAACTCAAGAAGCAGTTTTACTTCAAATGCCAAAAGAACAGCCTTCATGGTCATGTTCTGTCTGCAGTGGACTAGAGTGTTCTATACACATACCTATAGGAGAATGTTCTATCTCATAAAGCTTTATAGTCTCTGAAACCTACAGGAGAAGCTCTAGCCTTCCCAGCAGGGTCACAATGAGTGGGAATCCACTTGATGGCAGCCAGTTTGAGTCTCTGAGAGATGTGCTAGAATTCCTGGCACAAGTGATTAAGCGTAGTCTATTAAAGGAAAAGCTGGCGGTTTAAATCCACCCCTGGGCACCCCAGAAAAAAGGTCTGGAAATGGCCTTTTGAAAGGTCAAGACCTTGAAAACCCAATGGATCATAGCTCTACTCTGTGTACTTGGAGTAGCCGTGATGGTAATAGGATGAGTATCTGCTACCCCAACCTGTGTTTTCAAAAGAGAGGAATCATCAGTGTCACAGAACTAAATGCACATTAGATTGTTAGTGCCAGGCTCTTAACTGCCAACATCTTGCTCATTCAACAGCCCACAATGAAATGCTTTATTTGACATTTTTGGTCATTCCTCCTTTATCCTGAAGTTTCCACAATGGCCATTGCTTCTTGAGTCTTCCCCTGTCTTCTGTCTTCTAACTATTCCTTCTAAATATCGGTCATTGTTTCTTCAGTTGTACATTTCTGCTTCTTAAATGTTCACTTCCCCCTTATTTCCCCTGGTTAGCGTTATCTCAATGTCCACGCGCCTTACGGGTAAGCTTGTCTGGTGCCATTCCTTTGATGACTGGGGCCAGAAGACAGAAGGAAGATTCCCTTCACAGGGAAAATGCTACAGAAGCTTGACAGAAGAGTGGTTTCTTTTTTTTAATTGTTTATTATAATGATGATGAATAATTTATATATATATAAAATCACTCCATAGTTTAATCACTTTTTTCCCAATAATTTTATTGGGGGCACTTATAGCCTTTATAACATTCAATACATCATTTTTATCAAACATACTTGTACACGTTGTCATCTTCATTTCCAAGTATTTTCAATGTGAATTCTTGGTATAAGGTTCTCTTTCCCCTCCTTTTTTTCCCCAAATCATTCCATTGGGGGCCCAGAAGAGGGGTTTCTTATAACCACATTTCAACAAAGAGATGGGCCCAAGAGTAGAAAGAGAAGAAGGAAATGATGTCTGTCCAGAGAAACTGGGAAAGAGAAATATGGAAGTCAGCTGAAGAAGAGGCTTTGAGACGTTTTTTTCTCCTACCTGGACCTTCTCCTGTCAGAACCTCTTGGTCCTGAAAAGTAAGATATAATCAACTTTTTTTTTTTGGTAAGGTGGAGAGCATAAAGAATGAAGTTGGACTTAAACTTGGAAAGCAAATTTAACAACAAATTCATTATTTTCCAGCTTAACTACAAAGGGCTATCACTATCTCCAAGCATTTTTTTACTGATCTACTTAATGTATTATAAAATTTACCTTTAAAATAAGTTTGTGAAACTCAGTCAGTTTTAATATATTCTTACAACTGGGCCACCATCACCACTTTCTCAATCTAGGATGAGTTACTCCTCCAGGGCCCTCCCCCGCCCACCCCACCCCCCACCATCTATTACAAGTCACTCTCATTCTCCCCCTACTTACAAAACTACTAAGCTACCTTTTATCTCTGTGGCCTTGCTTATTCCAGATATTCCATGTAAATGGCATTATACAATATGTAGCCTGTATGCCTGCATTCTTTCACTTAGCACACTGCTGTAATGTCCATCCATGTTGTTACATGTATCAGTAATTCATTTATTTGTATGGCAAGATAATATCCCACAGTAGAGATATGCCACATTTTGCTGATTCCTTCATCAGTTGGTAGACATTTCGATTGGGTCCACCTAGTGAGGATCCTGAATAATGCTGCTGTAAGGACCAATGTCCACATTTCGGTGTTTTCATTTCTCTTGGATATATAGCATCGAGGAGTGAACTTCTTGAGCCATGTGATAACTTTATATTTATTTATTTGTTTGTTTTCTAAATCACTGCTAAACTGTTTGGCAGAGCTGCTGTGCCATGTTACATTCCCACCAACACATACATGTGGTTTGTCTTTTTCCACTTGATATTGTCTATATTTTTTATTATAGCCATCCTACTAGTTGTGAAGTGACACGTCTTCCCAGTTTCAATTTGGAGTACCCAGATGACTTGTCTATACATGTTTTCATTGACCATTTGCATATCTTCTTTGGAGAAATACCTGCTAAAATCCTAGGCACCATATTTAATTAGATTAACTGTACTGTCATCATTGAGTTGTAAGCATTCTTTATGAATTCCATAATATCTGTAAACCTTTTCTCTCATTCTTTGGGTTGTCTTTTTGCTTTCAGTCCTTTAAAGCATAAATGTTCTTAATTTTGATGAGGTCTAGTATATCTTTTTTTTTATGTTGCTGTTTTTGCTATCAAAGCTAAGAAACTATCATGCAATTCAAAGGGATGGACACTTCCATACGTCTTCCCCGCGCCCCTCTCCCCCAAAGTTTCAGATCTCTAGCTTTCACATGTGGACTTTCAGTCCAAGTTGAGCTTTTACATAATGAATTCTCAAAAACATTTTGAATAGTTTCTATGAGTGAATTCAATTTGAATGATCTATATTTTGAATATCTTTGCTTCTCTCAGAGTTACAAAAATCAAATTACAAAAACAATCAAATTACTTTAAAATAATTCATAATCATATCTGCTGAATAATCTTATTTTATTTTCTTTGAAAAATATAGAAGTCTGACAACTCAGTGTACTTTTTGTTTGTTTTTAGCATTCCTGTTTGAGGTATACAGTAGATATTAGATCTGTCTAGGATATACTTTTTGTTCTTTTAAAAAAATTCTTAAGTATATGAAATCCTCCATTAAGGTTTAAATAGCTCTCTTAGCATACTATTAAAAAGATGATAATATTTGTAGAACTAAATTCTAAAAAATGGTTACACATATCTCTCTTTTTGTAAGGTTATCTGGGTTACTGGTTCACCTACGAGAGTCAAATAAATAAATCTGAAACCACAAACATCCTTTAACTAGGCTAGATGTTAAGAACCTTGCAGAGTGATTAATGTCTGTTTTGTATGTTACTTGGAGAATTTTTTAAAAACCCAATATTTTAAAATGTAGTGCTTGAAAATAGTGTTAGAAAATAGAATTGTGAAAATATTTAGCAGTAAGACTTTCTCCAAATGTTTTCTTATGAAGACCACTAAATTCTTTCATTATATTAAATCCTGTCGGCATTCTACGCTTAATTATTTTTCCTCTGCTTTTAATATTTTGCACTTTGAGCGAATTTTGCTCCCTGAGTGAAATTTAGGAGTTGAACTCCTAAATACAGTTTTGCCTCTGTGATGTTCAGTATTTTGTTATTGTTGTTAGGTACCATCAAGCTGGGTCAACTCAGAGCCCTCCTATGCATAGCACAATGAAACACTGCTCACTCAGGAGCATCCTCACAACTGTTGGTGGGCTTGAGGCCCGTGTTGCAGCTACTGTATCACCCCATCTCATTGAGGATCTCATTTCTCCTTTTTGCTCTGATTCCAAGCATCACGTGATTGTCTAAAGCCTGATCTCTTCTGATAACATGTCTAAGGTATATAAGGAAACGTTTCCCCTTTCTTGTTTCTAAGGAGCACTCTGACCATACCTTTTCCAAGACAGATCTGTTTGTCCTTTTAACAGTCCATGGTGTTTTCAATATCCTTCTCCAGAATCACAGTTCAAACACAGTGATTTTTTGGTCTTCCTTTTGCAGTGTCCAACTTTCATGTGCATATGAGGCAGTGGAGAGCACCATGGCACACCTTGCCGGTCAGTTTTCTAAAGAGACTTTATGCCCAGTTTTACCTAAGGCAATGCATCTTTGTGTCTTTTGACTGCTACTTCTAAGAGCGTAGGTTGTGGATCCAATGAAGACAAAATCCTTCCCAACTTCAACCTTTTCTCCATTCATCACAATATTACCTACTGGTCCAGTTGTGATAATTTTGTTCTTTACATTGAGTTATAATTCCCACTGAAGCGTCTATCCCCAAATGCTTCAAGTCCTCCTCACTTTGAGCTAACAAGGTTGTGTCTTCGGATTGTACTACAGATTGCCAATCAACCTTCCTCTAATCCTAATGCCACATTCTTCTTTACTTCATCCACCAGTACCCTGCATTTTTATGCTTAATATTTAGATAGCAATAGCTTGTTTACTTTGCTAGCTATTAAAGGGTATTTCCTCTTTCTTGTGTTCAACATGTAATATTCTTTTTACTAAGGGACTATTATTATTTTTTATTTTAAATCATTTTATTGGGGGCTCATACAATACTTATCACAATCCATGCATACATCTATTGTGTCAAGCACACTTGTACATTTGTTGCCATCATCATTCTCAAAACATTTGCTTTCTACTTTAGCCCTTTGAATCAGCTCCTCATTTTTGCTCCTCTTTCCCTGCTCTCCACTCCCTCATGAATCCTTGATAATTTATAAATTATTTTGTCATATCTTACATTGTCCGAAATCTCCCTTCATCCAATTTTCCGTTGTCCATTCTTTGGAGAGGAGGTTAGATGTAGATCCTTGTAATCAGCTCCTCCTTTCTACTCCACTTTGCTTTACCCTCCTGGAATCGCCATACTGGCCCTGAGGGATTCATCTGTCCTGGATTCCCTGTGTTTCCAGTTCTCATCTGTGCCACTGTACATCCTCTGGTCTAGCTGGATTTGTAACATAGAATTCAGATCATGATAGTGGGGTGGGAGGAGAAGCATTTAAGAACTAGAGGAAAGTTGTGTTTTCTCATTGACTAAAGGAATTTTCAAGAAGTTAATTGAAAAATTCATTTTATTCCATTTTTATTCCATTTTTCCCCATGAACTTTTATGAAAGCCACTCATATTCCTTGGTTGTATTAAAAGAACCATTTATAAAATTTTCCATTTCTCTGTATGTAACTTCTTATGTAGTTTCATTAAGTTCATTATAGTTTTACTTCCCCAAATGAGTGAACCAAGTGGAAACATCCTATGAAAATTGATCCTTTTTGCCTAAAAAAATGACTTGTATAATTGGAAAAGGTACATAGGAGGGTTGTTTACCTGAGAGAGGCAGAGATTGGTTCATGTCTGTGGTTGTTATATAATCTGTTGTCAATTTAAGTATTAAGAGTGAAGGGGTGGAGTTTAGTCTATCCATCAGTTTGCAGCTTAATCACCTCATTTAGAGTCACTAAAGTGATAAATACTTCCTGGAGGCAGAACACACATGGACTTCCTGAGAGATATTCCTGCAGACAAGACAGATGAAGCTTCGCTAGAGCCCTGGAGCTGAAGGAGTCACGTGGAGACCTCTGCCAGCTCTGAGATGCTTACAAGGCCACTAGATCCACAAGACTTTCCACACACTGGCCAGTGATCTTCCTGCATTTGGCATCATTGCAAGTGTTTCATGAGTCTGAAGAAGAGTTTACAGATTGGTCTCTGGACTGGGTTGGGATGTTTTTTCAATATTCAACTGCTCTTGGATATCAAACTCTGTCTTATACACATATGAGTGTCTCTATGAATTTGCTTCTCTAGTCTACCCAGACTAACACCGTGTCCAACAGTGATTTCCCCCCCTCCCCCAAATTTTACTGACATGGCATTTGGTACTCTCTCGTACTTTTTGTGAGGATTTCCTATGCAATTGACCCACAGCTTGGTCTTTGGTCCACAGTACAAATCACAGATGCTGGAACAAATTGTCATGTTAGACTATTCCAATAGAAAGACAATATTGTAGATTCCTTATATATGCAAAGGAATGAGAAAATAAACATATGTTCTCTTAACTTAAAATGTGCAGGGCATTCACTTACTTGTCAGTATTAGAGAATTTCTTGTTACAGGAAATTAATTGAATTTGAGCAAGCCTGAAAAGACCCAAGTAAGATGCTAAACATTGTTAACGTGTAAGAATCATTAAGCAACCTTTTTCTTACTTGTTAAGGGATATACTAATCACCAGCTGGAATCAGGTATTTTCTCCCATGACTACAATTCCTTAGTTAAGTAAGATAGAATTTCCTTTGAAGTATATGATCACCATTTGTTATAGAGGAACTGACAAAGAAAGGCATTGATTTTTTTTTAACCATAGAGAAACTTGATTTAATAGGTTATAAGAATGTCATTTGTTTTAAGCCACTATCTGAAATATGATATTTTCATAGGGTTGTATTTTCATTCACGCTTATTATATTTTTTTATTTAACCACTCAACTCATTTATTTAACTCTACCTCTCTCCTTCACTTAATGAATTTTCTCAGTCATTGAGACTCAAGTTATTCTCTGGGAAAGAGACCCTTGAAGTATTTTTCAGCATCGGAGCAAATGGGCCAAGTCAATGATCCCCTGTTATGAGTATGCCTCATTACTCTATTTAGAATAGAATTGTGTGTGCTTCTTAAGTCAGGTGCTGTGCTGCATTCATCTCTGTATCTGTAGTAACAGTGAAGATATTCAATTGCATTGGTTGTTGAAGTAAATAGTACCCTAAAATGTTAACTTGGCAATGTCCCTGAGAGATCACCAAGCCAGCGGCTCTTTGAAGATTGTAAAGGTGCTCAAAAGATTATCAGAAGGCAGGGACACCCAGGCTTACTCTTTAGCCAGAGTAGCTTCACTGACTGAGAAGCGCCTCAAAGGCAGTGAGTTTGGGGTTTCATTTTCCCCTTTCCCTATTTGGTTTGTGTAGAAGATTTGTTTTTATCAAAAAGGCATCTATTGCTAAACAAAATGCTGGAAAGTGACTGGAAATACAATGGTCTCATATACAAATATGCTTTCCAGCCATCTGCATCTGTTGTAGATCACTTAATCTTTTTTTTTCAACTGTAACTATAATTCAGATCATGGCCCCTGGCCTTAATTCTCTTTCTTGTTTTTGTTATTAAAAAAAGAAAGGGAGAAGGAGGTAGTCTAAAAATAATTTTCTCAAGAAATGATGAAGCAATAAAATACAGAGGCCTTTGAAGATCTCTAGCAGGCTATGTCAGTGTCTGTAATGTGAAACTGCTTGAGGTCTCTTCAGTGCTGTGAGCTCTCACACTGTGAATGAATTCATTAAAACAATGCGGAATTCATATGGGGCAGAGAAATAAGGAAACTAATTTTTAAATGACTAAAGACCGAGGATCAGATCCTGTCTTAATTCTCCGGGCCTCATAGTACATACATACACATGCTATTAGTTTGTCTCTATCACGAGAAAAATAGGCTAGCACCAAGAGCATGCACAAGCGCATCAAAGGTTACCAATTTAAAATCAACCCAAGATGTTTTTGGAGATTCCTGAGACAGTTGGCTCCATCCAGAGTGAGAGAAGACCCAGAGAGGAGAGAATCAGTTAATGGTGAGGTCTTTGTTAGAAAGTGAGGTCAAATCCCATTCTCCATGTGAGCTGGGGTTATTTCATCAGCAGAAAGTTAGTGTTAGATTATTAGACTATTTCATGAGGACCATTTGTTTCTGTGTCATACACTTGAACGTGGACGAGTTGAATTAGTTTAATTTGAACATTTGAGGGCCATAAAAAGAAGATGCTGTGTGTCAATGGAGGTATGTGTGTGTTTCTTTCTTTCTAAGCCAGACATTTGAGAAAGCACCCAAACATGCATTTTTTCCCCTACTGCTAGGATTGTGGAATTATCCTAATTTCTTTATCAGCTTCAGGGAATGGGATGCGACTCCTTGGTGGAATTTTGTCCTCAGTTTTCAAGTACCCTCATTTGTTTTTTTTTGATGTGAAGGGAATTGTGCCTTTGGAGTTCTTTCCTTCCACCAAGTCAGACTGTTAATCAAGCTTTCTATTTAGAGGTTCTGAAAAGATTGTGTCCTGGTGTGTGACAAAAAAGGTCTGATTTGTGCCAGACAAGGGACTGGTTTTGCCACGAAAGCAGTGCACCTGCCCACACAGCCATCTCAGTGCATCAATTTTGGCAAAAAACAGCATGCCCCTCTTGCTCCAAGCACCATTTTCACCTGACCTCTATCCATGTGGCTTATTTTTATTTCTGAGACTGAAAAGGGACATGAAAGGAGTGAGACGTGAGGGCTTGGAAGAGGTGAAGAAAAGCAAACAAACAAGGAAAGTGCTCTCAGCCATCCAAACACGAGTTTGAAAAATGTTCCCAAGAATGAAATTGCAGATTTGACAAATGTATGAAGTGCCATGGAGAGTACTTTGAAGGTGATAAGGTTGTTTTGTAAATAATAATAAATCACATAGTTTTTTTGGGGGGAGGGAATTCAATGCTTTTTGGGTACTCTCCCTCATATATTTGAACATTTCAAAGTTGAGAATGATTTTTTTTAATTTAAAGAATCTATGAACTTCCTTTTCTTTTTGAAAAGTCACTGAGTGTTTTGAGATGCTGTGCTTCTCCAAGAGCATAGAAAAAAGTCAACTTCTCAGAAGTCAGCTGAGACTACATGGGTGAAAACACAATACAGAAGGAAATGATGGCGGTCCTCATGACACCATGTGAAATGTCAGGGCAAGCAAGTCATCTCAGTACTCAAAATTCAGGGCAATGAAGATAAAAGGTTGAGCAGCTTCCCCAAACCAATTCCCCAAAGCCAAGTGTTATAGCTCTTCTGCAGATGGAAGGGAAATGATTGGAAAAGTAGCAAAGATGACGAACATGGGGGTGGCACCGTGTGGAGTTGCAGAGCTGTTGGGGCAGAATGGGGGACATTGAGGTGGAAGGGGCAGGGGGTGAAAAATGACCACGCGAAGAGTTTGAGCAGTCCTAGAACACAAAGCATGTATCATGATGATGTAGGCGAATACAAGATAACAAGAAGGAAGATGACTTAGGAAAGACTTTCTTCCTTCATTGATTCTATCACTGTGAAGGATAAAATGATATGAATGAGTGAATCATTTATGCAATGAAAATAAGATATTTGTTTAAAATAGGTTTCAACATATATGCTAAACGTATCTTGATAAAAACAAACATATATATAGCTTGTCTCTTGTATGTATTATAATTATAGTTTATTAATCATGAGCATATTTCCTAAAGGACCCTTCACCTTTGCTTGCAAAGACTTAAACCTCGAGTTTTTTATTAAGATTTATCTAAAAAATAATCTAAATAGAGATATATCTGTTTTCTTTTGTAATAATATAAGCTTTCTGATGACTGTTTTATAAAATCAAGATTTGTTTTTTGTCCAAGTGTGATATTTATATAATCTAAAAAGTCATATAGACTGATAAGAAAGCTTACAACAAACATAACAAAGCAGTGTAAGGTCTAGTGTGAGCGTACAGTTTTTTGTCAACTTAGCTGGACCAGGGTCCTCAGTCGTGTGAGAGTACAGTCTCTCCCATAGGTGAGAGCATTGTGACATCTCCTTGGGCTTCTTTGATATCCATGAAAGAGACGCTGTAGAGAACTTCTTCCTCCTGTTGGCATAAGTACTGCATCCGGTTTCTTGAGACATGGACTGGTCCATAGCCACATACCTGCTGGCTTCCCACATCCTACTTTGTCTTGCTGCTTCCTACTTGATTGGCCAGTAGCTGTGTGAGTTGGGAAAGGGTCCAGTATGTGAAGCATGGGCTTGAGTTCCACTAGGTTGACCTTCTCTTAGTGAGTCACGCTCTTGAGAGAATGTCTTTTGTAAACATATATGAGTGTCTCAGGTTTTATTTCTCCAGAAAACTCAGCCTAACACTCCTGCCATAATTTTAACAAGGTTTTTTGAAGTGGTGACCACATTCAACAAGAAAATATCTCTTTCCAAATAATGTGGGTATGCTATTGCACTTCCATCAACTTTCTCTCTCTCTCTCTCTCTCTCTCTCTCTCTCTCTCTCTCTCTCACACACACACACACACACACACAATCTCCCTGTACACATTTGCACGCCCCCCACAAGAACCATAGATTTGCCTTCAGAGATCTGGAGGTGCTAGCCCCTAAACAACCCAAATATCTCCCTCATTTTCCTAATAGTTCACAGACCCAAGCTGATCTACGACTCAGTTTTAACAGAATATAAAGCTCACAGACTTGGACTGTAGACTCTGTCTCCAGTTTTTCTAGGAGAAATTTTAGATAATACTTGCTAATTTGGATGGTGTTATTGTTATTCAGAGTTCATCCTTCTAATTTGAGTCACATCTGTGACTGCTTAGCTGAACTAGAAGCCTCTGCGTTAAGCTCTCTCTTCATTTGCTCAGGGGACACATGGTGTGTGTAGGAGCCATCATGCTTTGTTTTTACAAATCAAACTCTTAATTAATTACTGAACATACTGCAATTCACTAATCAAGCTGTATTTTTTGAGACATTTCTGACTGATAAATATCTAGTCATCTGGCTTCACAATATATCCTCTTGTCCTTGCTTTAGACAAAAATGGTGGGAGTCATCGGAAGTGTTTCTTTTGAATCTGTTCATTGTTAGGCACTGGCTTGAAACGGGGGTGGGAGGCATAGCGGCCATTTCCTAGGGAACGTTATCTGTATTTCTCTGGCTGTCATGGAGAAGCAATATTTTTAAGGTCAGAGGGCATTCTGGAGGCACAGTTCATCAAGACATGAGTTCAAATTCTGGCTTTACCATGTCCCATGGGCAGAATGTTAGATCTCAGTTCTGATTTTGTTGTTTGTTTCATTTGACAAAAAAAAAATTCTATAAAAATTAAATGAGGAACACTTCATGAAGTCCCCACTACTGCACTGTATGTGAAACTGAGCTGGCAGTGATGTTGTCACTCATTCATTCATTCACTTAAAGTATCTGCCACCCCCCACCCCCCTTGATTTCCTGGCATGGAGGAAACAGTGGTGGGCAAGACAGACACAGGAGGAGCATACAAAGAGGATATCTGGGAAGTTAGTTCTTTTTTAAAAATTTGTTAACAGGTTAAAAATTACACGCACACTATGATTGCGTTCTCTTTTGTTTTACAGATAATCATGTACATGCCTCATTTTCCACAGAGATGTCAGGAACCTATGTTATTATCTGAACCACTATCATTCTTACACATACCAGGTAAAGCATATCTGTTGAAAAAACAAATGAACAAGTGATAGAAAATCTCCAGCCTGTCTAGATATTTATAATGGCTTGTCCCTCTATATAGATATTTTAGTAAACATATTAGTCTGAAAATCAGAAAAAAAATCCCAAGGGTTCTGAAAGAGACAGTTTAGGGCAAAGGTTAAGAAGAATGCCCTCTACTCAGCTTTCTTGAGCTCCAAACCCAGGGCTGCCAGTTATGAACTATGTGATTACCATCTCAGCGCCTTTCTAACTTAAAGTAAAATGTGGATCAGGAATGCTTGTGTGGCAGTCATGTTCTTATGTTAATTTCATGATTGAGATCTAGGGGTGGAGTCTAGCCTGTTAATCTGGAGCTAGCCATTGAGTAGCCAATGAGGCCTCCATGTGGGCGTGGCTTTCTCCTGCGACTTCTGGGAAATCTCGTGATATTTCCCTCGTGGAGATGAGAACTTATCTCCCCAGTTGTTGGGAGTTAGTCTCAGAGACGATGAATCACAGATAAGACATTAAGGCAATGTCTGAGGAGCCAGAGGAGAAGCCACATGGCTTTACCCTGATGGAGCCAGACCTCTGAAGCTGGAGAGGACACATGGGGACCCCTGCCAGTGATGAGTTGCTTCTGCCACCACTGGATGCTGTTGATGGGCCCTGAGCCCTGGAAGCAAGGAGCCATGGAGAGACCCCTGCCAGCGCTGGGGTTCTGCACCCACTGACCTGTGACTTCATGAGTCAGAAGGAGACTGGTATTGGGCATATGAGCTAATATCAGACTTATGACTTTGAACTAGACTGGGTTGGGATGCTTTCTCAGTGTTCCATTCCTTTTGTATGTAAACCATTCCCTTATATCCATATGTGTGTCTATAAATTTGTTCCTCTAGTCTACCCAGACTAACACAGCTTGTGTACAGTAGTTGCTATACAGATTTGAAGAGTTATTGCAAGTGCATCCCGAAGAACTCTGCCTAGCACCTGGCAAGCACTCTGTAAATGTTAGCTTTTTCCCTTAGGGGTAGACATCTTCTAGACATGCTGTTTTTGCTGTGAGTTGTCATCAAGTTGATTCTAACACATGGTGACCCCGATGTGAGCAGAGGAGAACTGTGTCAGTATATCCCTAACACTGGATCCTTATGAAAACAGATCACCAGGTCCATCTTCTGAGGGGCTTCTAGTGCAGTTGAATGCCAATTTAGGTGTTCGTAGTCCAGGGCTTTGCCTTTTATGTTACCTGAGGATTTTCAATGCTGTATAAGAGATTGAATTTTCTATTTTTATCATGGATTTGTTTGGGACTAACAATTGACTGCCACTAAACTATTACATTGCCTACATTGACATCTGTGTGTTTCAGTTACTTGGAGCCTTGGTAGTGCAGTGGGTTAAACATTGGGCTGTGGACACCAGAATCAGACATTCAAAGCCCCCTACTGCTCCTGGGGAGAAAGATCAGGCTTTATACTCTCAGAAAAAGTTATAGTCTCAGAAACCCACAGGGTCCTGTTGGGTCACTGTAGAGTCGGAACTGACTTGATGATAACCATTTAAACTTGATGATGAGCCATTTAAATTATTGGGGGTGATCATATAAGATGATGGTGCTTAACCTGCAAATTGAGCTGCTTCCACCCCTAAAACTGGGAGTCCAATTATTTCTTTAAGTAAGTAAAAGTTTTGGTCAGAATTTGCATGCCATTTCCCTTCCACAGTTCTCACAAATCAGTCAGTAATATTGATTGCATTCTTCCCAAAGTGGAAGCATTCTCATTACCCCTTTCCTGGTTGTTTCGTTCCCGTTCATCTACTTGACTCCTTACAGGCTCATCTTTCTCTGAAGTCATCATTCACCATTTGGTTTCATAGAAGTGACTGTTTTAAAAGAGAACAGCATTTTTAAGTGGTAGTCAATTGTTTTATGAGCCAATGTGTATCTAGAATCAAGGTGATTTTGATTTACAAATTTCAAAGGGTATTTGAGCTTTCTCGTTTCAACCAGTTCAGTACGTTTAATTTTTGTTGTTATTATTGTTGTTTTGAGATTTTGAGGTGCTGTTCAATATCTCCATGCCCAGAATTCCATACATCTTTAGAGATTAAAATTCTTCATGTTTGAAAAATTCCATGCTAGAACACCCAGTGTATGTGCTCTAGTTCATACTGCATATATTCAGAATGCAAAAGTCATCTTTCATAGATGACTATGTAGCACACTTATTGTGGTCATTATTATCAATATCTCCCAATTGCATTAGTCTCTGTCTTCAGGGCACATAGTAGGGCAGCGGTTTTTGTCTTCACTTATGTTTGGGTGAAGGGCCTATGAATAATTCTGGTCCAGGTTTGGTAAGTAGAATAAATGTGAGGTACTCTTGTGCTAGAGTCTTTAATTGCTGGTGTGAGGCCTTCCAGAATTCTCTTTTCAGATTTTAGCTGTTCATTGGCTGGGATTCTGTGTCTTTCTGCCAAACTACTTTGGACATGTAGCATTTGTGAGACAGAACACATTTGTTGATTTAAGCTATTGATATTTTAGGGATGCTTCTCATCATTGCATCCTGACAATATGTACTCCTCCAGCACTGGCCATTTTCATGGTAATAGTTTCTATGTAAATCTAAAGAAAATTCAGACTCTCGATTTCCCTGTTTATTTTATAAGTTACCTGCTGAGGACTGAGAGAGTGTGGGGCCTCTATTATTTTAAGTTTCCACGCAACCTGTAATTCTATCACGTTCATGTTATTCTCCCTCATCAGTGAGGAGAATAATAAAATATGTGCAATCTCTACCCTCTCCCTGGATGCTAGGTGAACAGTCAAAATTTACATTTTTATCTCTTCAAGAGAAATGGAAAGAAGAGCTGCAGACAAGATGGTCTCCCTCAGTCTAACCTCCATGGGCACCTTCCAGTCTGAACCTCTGATAACTGTTCTAGTGCTCCTAGAGGAGGCCCTTGGAAGATTCTGAGAGCAATGGTGTCCACAGACAAGGCCTCCCTGGTGCTCTATATCCTGGTCATGGCTTTAAGATGGAAAGAACTTTTGAAAGTCTCACTTGCCTGTGTTAATGTCAGCCAATCATACAACTCAAAGTTATTTGATGCTATTTGAAGTTCTTTTGAAGAACTGACCAGAGAATTATTCAGTTAGCAAGTTTAGGCTCTGTGAGGCCACCAGGACAAGCATATGATCTTGTTTCTACTACAATTCTGTTTAGTAGTAACGGTTCCTCATCTCTGACCTAAAATAGATTCAATAACTACAAATTCACTTTTGTTCTCAAGTTCATTGTCAAACTCCTTCAGGGATATTTTTCCAGAAAATAAGAAGATATCTTTCCATATTTCCTCATGGCAGGAACCTTAGTCCAAGAGGCAGATAATCCCACCAACCAGTCAATTTCATAACCTCACCCCTATGTTCAGTCATCATGTTTGGCAAAGCAGAAGGGCAGAGGAAAAGAGGGAAGCCCCCAGCACAATGAATGGACACAGTGGCTGCAAGAATGAGGGCAAACAAGAGAACAGTGGCAAGGCTGGTGGTGGACCAGGGCCACGTTGCTGACTGTTTTGTGTGTGTGTGTGAGGTCAGAACCCACCTGACGGCACCCCACAATCCATCTTCAGGCAGACATAATGTATTGGTTGGTTGTTGTTGTTTTTTAATTATATTCAAAGATATAACTAAAAAGCCCAGCCAATGTCTGAACTTCCAAAGCGTGGATTTTGAAGAGTTATCATATTTTTATTTTTAGCAACTTTTAGATCCGATGCATTAAAATCTATTATAAGCAAACTCGTTGCTGTCATTGGGAAAGTCACAATCAGGAATAAAAAAATGTAGACTTTGACATAAAGATTGAGAGAAAGATAGCGTCAAGATGGTAGCAAAGGAGCTATCAACATTTAGAAAGTCACTGTAGTGCATGAGCAATAGACATGGCCCAGGGCATTCACAGAGAGGTGCCAGGAATTCAAGTTGGATTCTGAAAGGGATGTGGAACATAGGATATCCTTGCTGATGCCAGATGGATTTTGACTGAAAGGAGAGTATACCAGAAACCAGTATTCTCTTGTATTTTCTATGCAAAGGGATTTAATTGTGTGGATTATTAAAAAAAACTGTAGGCAACACTGAGAAGAATACAAATCCTAGAGCAATTCATTTTGTGCGTGCAGAATCTATACATGGACCAAGAAGCAGTTGTTCAAACAGAACAAGGGAGTCCTGCATGCTTTAGCAACAGGAAAGGCAAACATCTAGTTTAAATCCTTCCACTACACTTATTAAATCTATAAATAAACTGAAAAGCTGGGCAATATAAATGATTCCATTAAAACCACCAGCTGCTCCATGGGAGAAAGATGAATATATCCTTATAAAGATTTCCAATCTTGGAAAATGCCTATAGGTCACAATGAATTATGGTGTTAGTGAAGAATATTGAAAATACCAGGTACCGGCAAAGGTATGAAAGAGATCCGTCTTGAAAGAAATAGGGCTAGACGTGGGCTTAGCAGTTCAAATCCAGCGGCGATTCTCAGGAGCGGCACTGGGTAGCGCCCACGCCCCCAGAGGCAGTGATGCCCACCCACCAAAAAAAAAAAAACCATCAAGAAATAGAGCAAGAATGTTCCATAGAGGAAGAACAGTGAGATTCTATCTCATGTACTTTGGACATGTTGTCAAGAAAGGCTAGTCCTTGGGAAGGGACATATGCTTGGTCAAGTAAAGGGGCAGTGAAAAAAATGAAAGACCTTCACTAAGGGCGATTGACACAGCGCTGTACCTATGAGCTCAGACTTAAGAACAATTGTGAGGAGGGTACAGGCGTGGGCGGTGTTTCATTCTATTGTACACAGGATCACTGTGACTCACAGCTAACTTGATTCACAGAAGACTCAATGGTCATGGGCTTTGTGGGAATTGGCGTTGCACATAGCTATGTAGTAGTGTTGAGCTATGCTTGGGTAGACACAGAAACCAACTCTGTGTGGGAACGGTGGTGAGAGTATGCACAAGAATTTATATATGTGTGTTTACCCTTGCTATAAATATAAACACGAACATGGTGGAGCATATAGGTTGCAAAATAATGAAAATTTCTTAGAAATAACCGATCATTTTCAAGAATGAGTTGTTGGGTCTGGAAGATTGAGATGATATTCTCAGAGGACACTGGTCAATTGGTACAATATAATTCACTAAGAGAAAATATTAGTCAATTGGAATAATATAATTCACCAAGGTAATGTTCTACTTTGGTGAGCAACAATCGGATTTCGAGAAACTTGTAATCAGGCACTTAAGGTGTAACTAGTGTCTATTCACAAGCAGAGGAAAATAAAGTAATGAAACTCAAAAGACACTGAACCAATTAGCTCGATGAATTAATGAAACACACAAATATCACTTTCCGCACTCCTGAGATCAGAAGTAGCTAACAAGAAGGAGACGTGCTGGAGGTATACACGTGTCAGGAAGACACATACATGACAAGGTGGGTAGGTTCTAGAGTTAAGAAGGCAATTTAACCTTGGCCATCCTGAGCTGACTTGATCTTAGATGTTCCTGAGCAATTCTCCAGGGAAATTAATCTATGATCCTTATCCGAAGGGAGTGGGCTGTCCTTAGAGTTGGATGAACCAAGGGTCTGATAGCCTTCCAGTGTAGAGTAAGCACCCATGAGCTGATAAGGAGCATATTATTATGGGAGGCGTATTATGGGGACAATGTATAGTCAGGAGAATGTGACTAGGATTCATCTCCAACTAAAAAATATGAAGGTCTTCCTCCACCACAGTCTTCCTCCTAGATTTGGTCCTCCTGTATTCTCTTCCTAGTTCTCAGCTTCTGACAAATGATCAGAAATAGAAGGCATGATTTGAGTGGGTTGAAACAAAATGTGCTTACTTTTTAAAATTGTAAAACTGGTCATCTTCACTTAATTCATAATAAGAACATTTTTAAAATACAATTCTAGAAAAATAAAGAAGTTGAGAGGTGGGCCAGATTTAATAATCTATATTACAATAATGGTGAAGGTTATGGATAAGTCTATAGAAGATGTAGCTGTATCTTTTATATTTGTAAATACCAACCTACGTTGTAAGTCAGTCTTTTTCAAGTCTTTTTACATATCACTTTGTAATAAGGCAAAACGGATCTCCTACACACCCCTGCCTTTTGTATCGTTTGACTTACCGTCTGATGAACCTCTTCTGCCCATGATTTCAATGTGGTTCTCTAATCTTTTGGCTCTCAGTGCAGCTTATGGCCCCATTCCCCAAGCTTCATGACTAGCATGCTGGGGTCCTAGGGCTTGGAACAGGGGTCATCGTCAACCATCGTCAACCAAGCTCTGGTGTGAGAAGCTGGGCAATCAGCTGTATTCCCTCCGTTTCTTCCTCACTTATTATCATGGTCTAGTCTTTCACTCCCAGGGTGCAGCACCACCCACTTTTCTCACCTCTTCCCATTTCCAAATGAGCAATAAGACATTGGAAACTGTGGCAGGTCACTGGATGAAGAGGCCCACTATTGATGAATTCTGAACTTCCTTAGCAGTAGTCCGCAAACTTTTTAAACAGGGGGCCAGTTCACTGTCCCTCAGGCCATTGGAGGGCTGGACTATAGTTAAAAAAAAAAAAACTATGAACAAATTCACTGCGGGCTGGGATGAGTCAGCTGCTAAGCACGACAGCAGCAACAGCAGAAACATCTGGCGGCCGGATAAATGTCTTTGGAGGGCCGCATGTGGCCCGCAGGCCATAGCTTGAGGATGTCTGTTAGAGCAAGTAAACTCCCACTCCAATGAATGATGAACTCTTTTCATTCTAAAAGTGTATTTATTCCATGCGGTGAGTTGCATATACGCCGTTCTAACCCTCGACAACTTAATTTTGATTGCACCTTTCTGGGGTACGTGATATATTTTTCAATTTGTGTCTTCATGCAGAACAGCTTCATTGATGCTCACCACACAGGAAATCACACAGCAGTCTTTTGTAATCTGAAAAGAATTCAAACAATGTGGTTCTGAAGCCAGGGAGAGGGCAGCTGTAGATGCATACCAGAAGCATCCTGGGATCCCAGTGAAGTTTGTTTCACACCAATGGAAGACACAGGAAGGTACAACATGGCTGAATACCCCCCCCCACTACCCCCCCACTTTTGATCCACAGAGCTGCTAGTTAGCAACTTGAAAGTTAGTATTAAACAAGTGTTTCTTCAATATGAGATCATTATGTTTCTCTTCTAAATCCAAATACTAATTGCAACCTCGCTGTGAGCAGATAATATTAAGGCCATCATAGCCATGGCAACAGAATGCAACATGAAGTGGAAGCCTATCATCTGCAGCGTGTTAGTGGCTTGGTTGGCAGACGGGCATTTTCTTACAGCATCTCTAGCGTCCAACTCCAAAGAGGGGATTGCATTGCATACCTTTAGGCAATTTTGCTACATAGATTCTGTTATCTTTGAGTGTTCTGCATATCTCTGTAATTGTTTTCATTATACACTGGCTTGTTAACCCATAGACAAAAATACAAGCACAAATTAAAATTGCAATAGGCACTTCACAATGGCCATGTACATTTCAAAACTAAACCCATACTCAAAACTTTCCTGTACTTATAATTGCACTGATTTTTAACACCCAATGAGAAATATCTATGTAAATAGGCTCTCAGAGATTTTATACTTGCGGGAGGGGAAAAAATACTTTAAATGAGCTGCTTAAAGTCACCTTCCCCTGCTTTGCATGATAATTGTAATGTAAAATAATAAACAGCACAGGGCACCGAGTACAACGCTTCTAGGATGATAGGGTGCCATTTATATGAAGATAATTAGGCATTTAGAACCTACCAATACCAATTTAAAAACCTACCAATTAAAAAAAAAACACCCAAACAATGTGCTTACAGTAAACTTAATGACATAAATTTCCACTTGCCTTTGCTGTGCTCTCCTTGCAAATCTGTCCACAGCTTGTGCAGCCTCAAGGACTCTTTTTTGTGTGTAGGAAGTGAGGTGCAGATTAAGAGTTCACAACCCAGCCGATCTTTCTGTAAAAACAACAAAAAAAGTATTTTGTAGAGATTTGCTGTAAACATATGAAGCATATGCCATTGTTAAAAAGAAAGGAAACAGTTGTGTTGGCGGAAAGACGTGTTACTATTAGGAAGTCTCAGGCGTGAACAAAACTCCATACTCATTTTCCTCTCAATTATGCTGAGAAAGACTAAAGAGACCAGGGCCTCTGTCACCAACACCTAGAGGCAAATGTGCTTGCCTTTGTAAAACAAAGTCCACCTTCTACAGAACTTACCTGAAATGGACCAGGGACTTTAGAGAGAAGTAAACACTATGTCACATGGTCTTCCTAGATCTATAAAAGGTGATATGTCACATGGGTGCAAGAACATATTCGAAAACAGACTAGCAACCAGGTTATTTGTCCCATTGCCAGTACTGACTCATAGCAGCCCTCTAGGACAGAGTGGAACTGTTGCACTTGGTTTCAGAACTGATACATTGAGTTTAAATCACTGCCTTTGCTGCTACCGGCAGCACAGTCTTCTTGAATTGTTCCCCAATTCCCTAGAACTACGATTTTCTTGAACATTAAAGTTGTTCCAGATATGCAGAAGCCTGGCCTGCCACCACCCCAATTGACTTGATGGCAGTGTTTGGTTTTGGTTTATTAGCACTGAGTTCCTTCATTCATCTAATGCTCATTAGATACCTACTTTGTATTAAGCATTATGCTTGATACTGGCATTTGAAATGCAAATTCAACCCTCAAGAAGATGAAGCATATGTAAACAAGTACTTTTAGTAAAACAGGGAATATTATAGTGAAAGAATAAGAGAGAAAATGACTTAACTGGCAGCTCTAAGGCAAGATAATGGATGTTTGAACTCAGCATTGAACAATAAGCATTGCTTGTTGGAGGGTGGAAAGAAAAGGAAAGGTAAGAAAGTCTAGAAAGGGTTATGGAAGCTGCAGGCATCAGAGTGATGCATTTTGGTGCCTGCAAATGCTAATGCCTAGAACTCAATGCCTAGAGTTCATTGGGAGGATGTTTAATGTTCGTTATTTACTTCTCCATTAACTCTTATTTCTCCCTCCAAGAGTACAGAACCCTTCCTACTTGTATAAGAGGGAGAACTTATTTGCATAAATAACTATAAAATCCTGGAGATTTATCTAAAACTGAACTTCAACACATTCCCAGTGCCATTTCACTTACCATCCCTCCAAATGGGAGGAATTTGCGTTTATATAAAGAAATGATCATTTTTGCAAAGGAAAAATTTTATTCCTGAATCATTAACAAATTTCCCAGAAGTATGTCTTTATTAAATATTAAAGTTGTTCTATATATACACAAAAAGATAGCCAGCTGATACTGCTTGATGGTGCTTTGGGGTGAACTTATGAGCCAATCCATTCAATAGTTATCTATTGGTTGATAACGAGGTGGCAGACATTATTCCCATGATCTACATTTAAGTATACTTGACACACTCTAATTTATTAAACATTTGTAATTTAATATATCTTCTATGGAATCAATGTTTCCCAAAGTGTAAAACCCATGCTTCTGAGGATACTGAGGTTATTTTAGGCCTAGAAAGGAAAGATGTTGCTGAATCAGGCAGAACAAATGTTACTCACTTTGAGTTTTGTCACAAGCCATCTATTTATGTCAGTAGAAAGTCTGCCTGGTACCTGGGCATACTGAACATCTTTCCAATCTCCCTTGTTTAGCAAAGATTAAAATTTTAGTCTAGTGCTTCTGGTAGGCTCAACAGCTAACTAAGATCTAATGACAGTGATCTTTTTGTTTTATAGGTTTCATATTTCTTAAATTCATATAATTATATTCAGTTAATGGCCCCAAACTGCTGATTTCCTGCTTATGCTACTGATAGGGAGTTTCTCTTAAGATAAATTTTCTTTAAAAAAAATCATTTTATTGGGAATTCATACAACTCTCACGGCAATCATGCAAACATACATTGTGTCAAGCTCATTTGGGCATTTCTACCCTCATCATTCTCTAACATTTGCTTTCTATCTGAGCCCTTGGTATCAGTTCCTCATTTTTTCCCCTCCCTGTTGCACCCTCCCTCTCACCTGAAATTTTTAAGTCATTTTTCCATGTGTCTCACTGACCCATGTCTTCCTTCACCCACTTTTCTGTTAAAGCAACATTTCAAAGCGATCTTATCAGCAATCAGTGAACGTGGTAAAACATGATCATCAAGATGAACAAACAAAGTTCCACCAGTGAGTCATCCGACTCATGGCACTCTCCTACAAGGTACAGAGCAAAGCTCTCTGAGAATTTTCATGGTAGAGCCTTTCAAGAACTAAATTTCCTGAGGTGCTGCTGGATGATTTAGAACTGTCAACCTTTAGGTTAGTAGTCAACCTCAAACTGCTTGCTTGACATGGGGACCAAAACTGGCAATAGTTAAATGTAAGCAATGAAAATTTGGAAAATGCAGTAATAAAGCATCAACTACTATTACTTAAAAATCTCACATATGCCTATTTTTATCCTTTTGTCAGTCCTATTTATCAATAATTTTTTCAGCCAAAATTATTTTTCAATAATTTTATTATAGCTTAATTATACTTATACAATAATTTGTAAATAAAAATTTCTCAGTCATATTTGATTTTCTAGGAACATGGTAGATAGAGAATTTAATTAAATAATTTATGTCCCTTGGTAAAATGCCATGATTTTGTTCTCTAAATTCAACACCTCTTCTGTGAAACTCACCATAGGTTTTATAATTTTGTTGCTCTGGTGGCCTAGCGCATTAAGCATAGGCTGCTGATCAATAGGTCAATGGTTCAAGCCCACCAGCTTCTCCTAGGAAAATAAATGAGCCTGTCTGCTTCTGTGAAAAATCGGGCTCAGAAACCTAAGAAATGTTTTTTCTCTTGTCCTCTAATGTTGCTACCCAATTATTAAGAGTTGGAGGTGTACCCAGTTTTGTCTTTGATATACTAACTTTTTTGTCTGAGCAGGCTACTCAGCCAGAGAGACTTTCAGGAGGTCAGAAGTTCATAGATAAGCAAGTACTTCTTCTAGGGTTCTAGTTCATACATGCACAGGTCTATTTCACAAAGGGTGTTTAAACGTGTCTCTGTGGTCAGTGGACAACTGTAAGACAAACTTTCTCAGTAGCACACTGAGAAAATGAATCTCCTTAGGGAAGCTTCAGAAGAAAAAAATAGGTCCAATCCAACATTAGCTCCTGAAAGAAATCTGCTGGGCCAGTTAAATTTGAAGCAGAACAGTCAGCCCCAAAGGTGACAGGGACTCTTTGGGAGTTGTGGAGTTTTAAAGGGGAATCCAGACAAGATTTTGCAAAGAACACCCAACAAGCATGAGGACTTCATCAGGAAAGAGCTTGAAAAAAATAATGAAAATTGCATTGGTGAGGAAAAAGACTTGCGAATGAAACTACTGTTGTTTTACCAATCAATGCATATTCTTTGAGGTTAACAAGACCTGTTCTAAGAGAATTTTATTTGGAAACAGCACCCTGTCCACCCTCTGGCTCTGCTTGTGCCCCTTCAGACTTCTTCGTGTTCCCAAAGCTCAAAAGAATGCAGAAAATGAACTCAAGGTGGGTCCCTTAAGAATGTCAAAAATATTGTTGTGATATGTAAACCAAAACATACAAAATTCTTCAGGGAAGAATCCAAGAGAAAAGAAAAGCACCACCTGCAGAAGTAAATAGGTCTACATGGTGGTTATGTTGAGAAAAATAGTTTCACAGTTTAATAGTTTTGTGTAAGTAAAGTAACTATGATTTTATAGAAATAATGTTCCTTGACTTACCCTTAGATCTGAATGAAGAAAAATGTGCTTAGAAGAACCAGTTAAGAAACAGCAGAAACCAGAAAACAATCAGTTTCCTTAACAAAAAAAGACGTAGAAAACAATCTCAAATATAGATTAAAACAAATAAATGACTAGAAATGCTCTAGAAAACTTTTGTAGTTAAGAAAAATACAGAAAGTCATAAAGGGGAAAGTGGTCATTTATTTTCTTGAGTTTTTTTTTTAGTATGCAAACATGTAGGCCTTTCACTCTGATATAAAAATCATTGTTAGGTATCAATTTTTTTCTTGCACTGTGCTCAATGCCATATGCTTTGCCTTGACTCTTCATGTTATCTTTGACATTCATGCACCTTAGATAGGAAGACATCCATTAGAAAAATGAAGAAATAAATCTTCACATACCAAGATGTGAAACTCTTTGTCCTCACCCAAATATTTGGGTGTTAACTATGTTGTAATTATTAAATTAGCAAGAAAGACAAATTGAATTGATTCTATTAAGATTTATTTAAATTGTTTTCTATGCCATTCTCATTATACTGTAAAAGAGGAAAATGTAGGACAAATTAAAAGTGGAAGTTTTATTTTCATGTTAATAATAGTTGATATTTAATTGAGCTCACATCTTTAATCGTATCTTTCCCCTACCAATAGCTCATCTTTATTCTTATTATCTTGTTTTCAGTACAGAATTACTACCCACTGGTTTTCAATTACAGAGATGCCCATATTGATTCTACTCTTGATTGTAGCTTACAACTGAAAAATTACTCCTTTAAGCTGATAAACTAGATTCTGTAGTTAGTTTTAAGCTTTAAAAAATATTATATACACTCAAAATACAAAATGTAGAACTCATCCAATACTGTTTCATTGTATGAAACTATGGGGAAACAGACTTTAAATTATTTTAACTCAAATCACTATTAAAATGTAAGAAGACAAATAGTAATCAAAAATGTCATCACCATATGGAGGAAAACTTGATGTCAGTCACAGCATTTATAAAGAACAGGTGGCGCTTAAGCAATCAAAAACCCATTATGGAATTATACAAATGTAACCTAAATTCCATAGATCTGTAGTAAAGTGATGTACATAAATTAGACAAAAGATCTTCATTAAAACATACATTATATGTTGTTTCACTGTAATTTCCAAAGTTTTAGCAAAGAAATGAAAATATTCTCCTGCACATCACATTGTTTATTTCTTCTATATTTTGTAAGGAAATAATCACCTCCTTTGTTTCCTATTGAAGACTGTGCACATTAGTTAAGAGGGAGTTATTTCTCTAAAACCACCATCAGTTCACTAATATCTTCTGTTCCAAGCATCTGGCAGCAGTAGGAGGAGAGGTGCTGGGCATGGCCAGGGCTTGATCATTAGCTAAAACTGGGAATTCAACTAATCCAGTCTTCTTAAAGAGATACACCGTCCATTCATAAATTCTTCTTTGGTGTGGGGAATTTATACTGTATCCCCTCCATTTGTGAGCCAGACTCATTCTTCAGAGTGTGCAAGTCTTAAACCATATTCAAATTTTCTGTATTCAAATTTTACATAATTTGTAGGAAGCCATTTGGGGGATGAAGCTGTTTGGTGCAAATGAATATGTTAAAGTAAAACAATAACTTCAAAAAACAGTAGTACTTTTGTATGACTGTCATAAGAAAACATTTTAAGCTGTGGCACTGTCAAATAATGCTAATAGTCATATCTGTTAATTGGAAAAAAGCTCGACTTAAACAACAACAACTGGGACTTCTATTGCTTTTGTGTTTAGTGGATTCTGAATTTGACTGCTAACTCCAAGGTCACCAGTTCGAATCCACCAGCCATTCAGCCAGAAGCAGCTGAATCTTGCTGGTCCTGTAAAGTCACGAGCAGGTTGACCATAACCTTCGGGGGGGGCACTGCTTATCAGAAATGATTAGGTGATAGCAGGTTTGCTTGGTTTGGTATGGGTTATGCATTGAGCCGCTAACCCACGCCACGATGAAAGATGAGGCTGTCTGCTGCAATAGAGATTTAAAGTCCCAGGAGCCCAAAGGGGCAGTGCTGCGCTGCCTTACAGGCTTGCTATGAGTCTGAATCGACTCAGGGGCACTGATTCAGGGAAAGCCATCGATGGCTGCTGATTTCTCAGCTCATTTCACCCTTGTGGAAGCACAATCCCATTTCCAAGATTTCTCCCATCCTAACAGTAGTAAGTCCCTGAATAGTGAAAAATCCCAAAGGCAGACTCAAGTGCTACTGAATTTGTTTGCCATTTTTATTAAGCATCTACATCATCGTCAACTTCCCACTAACTTTTTCTTTAATACAAAAAGAAACCTCACGATCGAAATTTCTGAAGGAAACATTTCTCTCAACAATGTGGCAACAGTAAGCAGTTCTTGGCCATAGAGATCAGGTCTGTACTCTTTACATCTTTAATGTGTTTTATGACTCTATGACAACTTTCTTTTTAGACTATGTCAAAAGTATACTAGATAGTCCTGAGTTGTCTGACTTTTTTCATACCTTCTCTGTGTTTAGATTGTGCTTATACCCAACCTTTGAATTATAAAATACATGGTAGCACTTAAAGTTGCCTCGTCAAAGTTATTTTTCATGTTAAAATCACTTTAGTTATACACTTCCCTCTCCTGCTCTAAACAAAACCATATACTCTGCCATCAAAATGCTTTTGACTCCTACACCTTTTAGAGCCAAATAGAACTGCTCCCGTGGTCTTCTCAAACTATGTCTCTTTATCAGCACCAACCTCATATTTCTATGAGGGATTGGCTGGTGGATTTCAATCCCTGATCTTGTAGTTAGCAGCCCAACATACATAATAAAATTAAGATTTCCACAGGCTGATTCTTATAGCACTTGTTCTATACTTTTCTTAGGGTGTTTGCCCTTTCCCACCCAGCTCCCTGACTTAGTATATGTATATAGTATCCTGGAAGGAAAAAGAATGAAAGCTTAATTATGCATCTGTTCCCTTTACTGAATCTTACAACCTCTGGCATGGCATAAATTCAATAAATACCTGATGAATAAATAAAACAACAGATGAACAAATGTTCACTACATTAATAATTTTTATAAGCTGCCATTTAAAAGATGTCAAATTGGATGACATCTATGACTTCAGTGGTCGATAGATTTATTCAGCTTCTGAATTTGAGATGACATTAGAAAGCAGTGTGCTAAAAACATCTCAGAAATATTTTCAATCATATTTCATAATTTATTTCAGTGGATTCAGCTTGAACATTGTTTTTCTAGTCTATAAAATGAGTTTGCTATCTGCTACCTAATAAATTTACTTTAAGTGACTAGGTAAAGGACTGTTTCAAAATGACAATAAATGTCCTTAAATATCATGCACAGGGAAAGAAATCTTTACTTTCTACTTCTGCAAAATATCCAAGAGTACACGGTGAGGGGAGTGTGTGTCAGGAGAGAGGAGATAAAGAGTATGGCTTTTCCAATTGATGCATACAAAAGCAAAAACAATAACGCAATTGTGACTGTTTATTGAGAGTGTCTAATGGCTCAGAATGCTCTGTGCTAAGCGCTTCATGTGCAATTTTGAATTGAATTCCAAGAACCATCTCGTAATGTAAACAAACAGAAAAAACAAAGTCACCGCCTTTGAGTGGACACGGATTCACAGCGACCCTGTCAGAGTAGAACTGCCCCCATGTGTTTCCAAGATGTTAACTCCTCAGCTTTCTGCCGGAATACAGCTGGTGGGTTCAAACTACCAACCTTCTGGTTAGTAGCCCAACTCATTATTATATTTTTTTTTCACATGAGAAAACTGAAATTTACCCCAGTGAAAGTCACACAGATGAAAAGCAGCAGGATCAGGAGTCAAATTCATACTTCTATCTCTCAACACTCCCAATCTCACTTTCTTATAGGTTTTCCTGTATTGAGGGGTGCATTGTTAAAAACATATCTTGACCAGGGTTAGATGTAGATCCCATTAAAGATAGCAAACAAATCCCAAAACTACTTGCCACTGTCAGTTCTGACCCACAATGAACCTCATGTTTTGAGAGCAGAGCTGCGCTTCAAAGGGTTTTCTATGGCTATGAAAATGGCCAGACCTTTGTTCTGCAGTATCTCTGAGTGGGTTTTAGCAGCTCCCCATATGGTATTCTTTACAATGTACCCTGCAACAGATGTAGATGTGTGTGTATGTGTGTGTGTGTGTGTGTGTGTGTGAACATTGGAGACAGAAGGATTATTTCCATACCAACCTGGAATACCAGTGTTTATTTCTTATTAACTCATAGCCCTTTTTCCCCACCGGTCAACACTGGCCAGCCAATGTCATTCATCTTCCAGTGGAATTTCAAGTGAAACTCCTCTCTGGAAATGCGTGTGATGACGAGCGACTTAAGAGTTACCCCCAGGGGTTATAAACAGAGCCCTCCTGTAAGATACAGGACGAATTGGAATCCTTCGACAAAGTGATCTCTCTCACGCGTAATCAAGGACTCTTCCTCTGTAGGGTTCAAAGGGCCTCCCTCCCGTCCGCTGTGCAGTCTCCCGGCCTTGTGCGACAGACGACCAAAAGACCGAGAGCATCGCATTGCCTCAGAAACGGCCATGGTACTTGACAGAGAGCAAATGCTCCGTGTTGCACCTCGTCCTTGCTAGTAACGTTGACTGGCCCCGTGAGTGAATGCTCGCTCATCTGCTAGTCTTGACGCCAACTAAACTTGTCATCGCTGCCCTCAGGAGAGAGTGGGGAGTTGGCCTTGGTTTCTTTTCTCTAACTCAGGACATTCGAGCTGCTTCGCTGCCAGCTGTCCCTTGATGCAATCTGAAAGCAAAGGCTACAGATAAAAAACAGCAACCCTCCCTCCTCAGTAGATAGCCTTAGCTCGAGGGAGTGAAGATTGGCAAGCCATGTTTTCCATATATGAAATCCTGGGAAGTGGTACGGCCTCTTTAAGAAATAATTGTGACTAGTATGCTTTATTAAAATAGCAATAAGTAGGGTGGGGGACACCTCCTGGATTCAGAGAATGCCAGGCATTGTGGTCCTTTGTAATGACATATCTGGGGAAACAAATTAAACTCTCTAAAAAATGGGAGGGGAGAGTGAAGGAAGAAATGAAGATAGGGGGTCAGTCACTAGGCGCTTGCTAGCAGCTCTTTCTCCAGAAACAAATGTGACTCTGACTGGTTGGAGCATTTTTATTTATTTGTTTGTTGGTGGAAACAGAGAACAAAAATAAAAGTGATCCTTTTGTGATCCTGTTTGGCCGTGACAGATTCCTTCCGCATTGCCATAGTAACTGAAAGAAGTGCATTTATGAATAGACTTAGAATTCTAAGGCTTGGGTTTCCTGCCAAGAAGAGAACACAGGGTGGAGAAAACAGGGGAAAGTCAAGGCAAAGGAAAAGAAAATAGATTGAGGTGTTGATTTCGAAGCGGGCACACACCAGGTCAAGACAAGCGAGCCTTCCTGGGCCTCATCAGAGTTCTAGACAAATACATCAGGCCTCTTTCAGCTGAAAGGGTTAGGCAATCTGCTCCGCTCCTTGATGCCACAAAGACAGCAGCACTCTGGAAATTCATCAATATTTTTGCATGCGAGGAATGAGAGCCCCTTCGGATACAATCAGATAAGGACGTGGAACAGAGATGGGCGATGCAAATATTTTCTGAGCACAGCAAGTAAAATAAAGAAGGGAAATAGCGTCAATGCAAGCACATTCACCCAGCCACCTCATCCTTTTTCATTTTGCCAAAGTGTCGCAAGAAGTATATCTCAAAGTCAGCTCTAAAAAATGACGATGACATTGAGGGATAAAAAACAATGGACACTCACGTCTGTGCAAACAAGGAGGATCAGGCCCACTGGGGAAAAGGTGTTTCTGGACAGAATTCCAGGTAGTTTCTGGCAATAAAGGATATCATTCAGTGCTGTCAGCTCCTCTGACTTCTCAAGAAAAGCTGGAAGTTGGGACATTTACATGAAATCTTCTGATATTTCAGTGATGCCCAAAGAGTTTAACATTCTGTAAGGCCAAGCAAAACATGACTAGAAGTTCCATTAGACCCTAGACCACCGATTCATAACTTACCGAGTCTGAATCTAAATTCATAGTCATGTCTGTGGTGCAAGAGATGGTAACAAGAAGACAATCTGAAAGGAGGGACTCTGGAGGTGCACATAGGATGATGTCTACTTGGAAAAACTATGATCACAACTGAGAAGGCGGCAATAATGATCTCTAGGACTTGAGGTAGAAGCAGACACTTCATATTTCAATGTTGCAATAAATAATTGTAGAGAGCTTTTCTTTTTTTTAGAAGCTGCGCTAGACAGGGAATGGAGCTAGGCTCTTTGGTTTTCTACATTTCTTTTTATATTCACAATATAATTTTTTAAAGAAGTCATACGTGCTTATACTATTATACTTACACCTCCCTTCTTTTACTGTCTCATTATTGAATGGTTCACCTTTATATGAATAGTAAAAAAAGTCTACTATCCAACTGTCTTTCACCTTCGAAGTGCATGTCCGGCAGTAACAAATGCAAAGGTGCTTGGTGAGGGTGACCGTGGTGGTCATGCTTCAGGTTGTGTGTCAGCTTGGTTGGGTCTTGAGTGGTTTGGTAGTTATGTGATAATGATGTTATTTGACAGTTGTGTAGTAATGTAATTTGGCAGTTATGTAATGATGTAGTCATTCCCCATTTTCACATAAAGACCCAATCTTTAGAAATTGATAAGGAGTAAAGAAGGAGTGAGTGTATACATATTCACACATATGGGATGAGATCTAGCTTATACATGGAATTTAAAGAATCGGAATGAAATGAGCATCCTTCAGTCTACCTCACAGTTTAAGAAACAGGTTGTTATGAGATCTTTTAAGACTCCTTGTTCTTCTCCACTTGTCTCCCTCTCTAACCCAGAAATAATCATTACCATGAATTTCGTGAAAATGTTCATTTTTTGTTTTCTTGTTTGTTTTTAATCATTTTAATCACTTTTCTAGCTGCTTATGCATGGCCACTTCTAATATAGATACATAACAGCATAGCACATACTAAATAAATCATTTGCTTTTAACGACAGTACACATATTTTGATATATTATCTTATATCTGTATTGTATAATTGCTTAAATTCTTTTTATGGTTTGCTTTTCCCATACGTAAAGGATCTATAAATAGAATCAACCACACCTGATGGTACAGTGGGTTAAGCACTGAGCAGTAGTTCAAATCACCAGCCATCCAGGGGAAAGATGAAGGTGAGCACTCCAATAAAGATTTGCAGTCTCAGGAACCCCAGGGCGCATTCTAATCTGCCCTATAAAATCAAACTCATGGGCACTGAGTCAAGGCTGATTCAGAGCCCCTCTGTATATTTCGGAGACTGTGTCTGTTTAAGGGATAGAGTTTAGTCTTCCTTCCTCTGGAGCTGCTGGTCATGTCAAACCTCAGACAGTGCAGATCACAGCTCAATGTGTACACACTATACTCACCAGGGCTCCTATAGTGTCACTATAACTTAGAATGAACTCCATAGCAATGCATTTGGTTTGTCTGGTATAAGTGGAATTTCATTTAAAAATAATGTATTTTTTCCGACTTTGTTTTAGGTTGTTTTCACAATATTTTAAAATTAATTAACAGTGGGACTTATAGCTGCTATGAACAAGGCTGCCATGAACATTTTTTATCTATGTTCCCAGGCAAGAGTTTCCCAAGGAAGTATAGAGTAGACTACAATTGCAAAATCATATATTATGCGTTATCAAGTTCAATTTGTTTTCATAGTAATTGTATCACCATATAGTTCTACTAGTAATCTATAAGACAAAACTCTTGCTCGTTTATCTTACGGTGTTGGTTTGTGTTACTGTGATATTGGAAGGGATCTGTGGCAGTCACATACTCTGGTGCCAATTTAGCTAAGAATGTAGGGTGGAGTCTAGCCTGTCAATCTGGAGATAGCCAATGAGACCTCTGTGTGGGTATGGCTTTCTCTGAGAATTCTGGGAAATCTCGTGATATTTCCCCCATGGAGAGGAGAGACCATCGACTCAGTCTCTCAGAGACAGTCTCCCAACAGGATAATATGGCATCATAATATACACCCTGATTCCTGAAGACTAGAGGAGCCAGAGGAGAAACCTCATGGGCTTACCCTGATGGAACCAAATCAAACTACACAGAGACTCCTGCCAGCACTGAGATGCTTCTATTGCCAATGGATACTGCCAATGGACCTGGAGCCCTGGAAACGAGGAACCATGGGGAGACTCCTGCCAGCGCCAGGATGCTTCTATCACCACTGGTGGATACACCAGACTCTGGCGTCCACTCTTCTGGTGTCATTGCATGTGCTTCATGAGTCACAAGGAGACTTTATAGATTGGTATCGGATTGATGGGCTAATTTCAGACTTATCACCTTGAACTAGACTGGATGTCACTGTCATTTCAAAAGCTAGCAGGGTCACCCCAAATGAACAGGTTTCAACAGGTTCTTAGCTTCCAGACTAAGAACAGATTACAAAATTGAAATAGTTTGTCCACCTTCCAGGAATTAATGCCTGCAAACCTTATGGATAGAATAGAAACACTTTCAGATAACCAAAAACCTCATGAATAGAAGCAGAACATTGCTAGAGCTGGCGTCAGAGGATCAGTTCTTTGGGTTGGAAGAACCTCAGAATACAGCTGTAAAAGAAATGTCTTTTTAGAGTAGATTCCACCATAATGAAGTAAATGAAGTAAAACCTCAGGTACGGAAGACTTTGGGACCTTCATGTGCTGATGCATGTGTCAAAAGAGAAAGAGCCACTGCAAATGTCAATTAATAATTGGAACTTGGAATGTATGGAGTATGAATCTAGGAAATTTGGAAATCGAAAAAATGAAGTGCTATGCACACAGATCAACATTCTAGGTGTTATTGAGCAGAAATATTACCAACTTTGAATCAGAAAATCATAAGGTCTATTATCCCAGGAATGAGAGATTCAAGAGAAGTGAAATCACATTCATCATAAAAAGAGAAGTGTTTAAGATCTACCTTGAAGTACAATGGTGTCTGTCAGAGGATAATATCTACTCATAAGGAAATCAAATCAATGCAATTATCATTCAAACTTAGGCATCAACCACTCAAGCAAGTGATGCAAAAATTGAAGAATTCTACTAATGACTTCATTGGGAAATTGATCAAACATGCAATCCAGATGCATGGCTAATTCTTGGTGATTGGATTGCAAATGTTGGAAACAAGAAGAAAGACTGGAATTTGGAAAATATGGTCTTGATGATAGCTTGAGATCCCATGCCAGAATTTTGCAATGCCAAAGTCTGCTTCATCACAAAGACCTTTTTTTAACAATAAAATATATTAAAAAATAAATCAGATATATTTAAATCCATTTGTTTTGTTTACCCAATGTTTTATTAAAATTCAAGTAAACAAAAGAACTGTAAAAAAAAGATGCCTGTACATGTGAACTGTTCCAGGTAGAATAAACAGAAATCAAATTGACCACATCTAGTTTGAGTCTATCCCGCTTGAATTTCCAGAATATCTCAAGAACAGATTTGATGCATTTAACACTAATGATAGCAGACAGAATGAGCTGTGTGATAGCATCAAGGGCATTGTGTCAGTCCAGGTAGGATAGAAGAACAAATTTACTAGACATGCACATAGATACAAGGAAAAGGTTTATATGCAAGAGGAATGTGGTCTTTCCACCGGCTCCTCCAGTTTCTTGGATGCTGCCATCTTGTCCATGATTCATCATCACTGAGACTAACTCCCAACCACTGGGAAGATAATTTCTCATCTTCATGAGGGAAATATTGTGAGATTTCCCAGAAGTCTCAGGGAAAGCCATGCCCACACGGAGGCCTCATTGGCTACTCAATGGCTATCTCCAGATTAACAGGCTAGACTCCACCCCTACATCTCAATCATAAAATTAACATAGGCATCATAGATGAAGAATGCAAAAGGTCGCTAAAAGAGAGGAAAGAATGAAAGTTCAAAGTGAATGCCAGAAGAGACTCTGAAATATGCTCCTAAGGCAAGTGAATGAAATGATGGAGTCAAAGAGCTCAACAGAAAACTTTCAAAGGGCAGCTGAATAAGAAATCTGCAAAGATCTAGAGACTGAGAACAAAAATGGAAGAAAGAATCTGCTCCGCATATCTCAAACGGAAAGTTGCAATATCGAAAGACTCTATGGGTAAATTATTGAATGGTGCAGGAAGAATCAAAAGCAACTGGAATATACAGCATGCATGGAGTCACAGGACCAAAAAGGACTACTCAGCATTGTACTATTTGGGGAGGTAGCATACGAATAAAAACTAATGGCCCTGAAAGGAGAAGTCCAAGCTGCACTGAAAGCATTAGTCAAAAATAAGGCTCCAGGAATTGAAGAAATTCCAATTGAAGTGCTTCAACAAGCTAATAAAGCACTTACTTGTCTATGCCAGGAAATGTATTTGACAGCTGCTTGCCCAAGTGACTGGACGCGATCTATATTTGTCTTTTTTGTACCCAGTTATAGGACAGTATCATTGATATCACATGCAAGCAAAATTTTCCTGAAGATTATTCAGCAGTGGTTGCAGCAGTACTTTGACAGGGAGCTGCCAAAGGTTCAGGTAAGAGTCAGAAAAGGACACGCAACAAAGGATATTATTGCTGACATCAAATGTATCTAGCAGAAAGGAAAGAATACCAGAGAGATGTTTATGCTTCCCTGGCCATGCAAAGACATTCGACTCTGTAGATCATAAAACAAACTATGAATAGTTTTGAGAAGAATGGGAATTCCAGGGCAGTTCATTGTGCTCATTCAAAATGAGTGCATTGTTCAAAAGACAGTTGTGCAAACAGAATAAGGAATTGTTTAAAATCAGGAAGGATATATGTCATGGTTGTATCCTCCCACCATACTTATTCTATCTGTGTGCTAGACAAATAATCAGAGAAGGCGAGCTATATGGAGAAAAGTGTGGCATCATGATTTGAGGAAAACTTATTAACACACTGATATATGCAGATGGCACAAAGTGAGGTTGGTAAACATGAGCAGGACTTGAAGCACTTACTGGTGAACAGCAAGAATCAAAGCCTTCAGTATGGATTACAATTCACCATAAAGAAGACCAAAATCCTCACAAGTGAACCATCATGATAACCACAGAAAGTCTGAAGTCAAGGATTTCATCTTGTTTGGAGCCATAGTCAATGTTCCTGGAAGCAGCCATCAAAAGGTAAAATGGCACATTCTATCGGGTAATTCTGCTGCACAAGATCTCTTTAAAGTGTCAAAAAGCAAGGATGTGACTTTGAGGACTAAGGTATGCTTGACCCAAGCCATGATATTGTCAGTGGACTCATATGCATGTGACAGTTGAATGCTGAATAAGGAAAAGTCTAGAAGAATGGACGCATTTGAATTATGGGGCTGGCAAAAAATACTGAAAATACCACAGTCTGCCAAAGGAACAAAGAAAACAAATCTGTCTTGGAAGAAGTCCAGCCAGAATGCTTCTTAGAAGCATAATGAGACTTCAATTCATGAACTTGGGGCATGTTATCAGGAGAGACCAGTCCCTGGAGAAGGACAGTAGAGGAGCTGCAAGAAAGAGAAAGGCCCTTGGCTAGATGGGTGGTTGCAGTGGCTGCAGCTATGGACTCACATTCAAAAGCAAAGTGAAGACGGTGCAGGAGTGGGCTCGGTTTCATTCTGTCATTCATAACGCCACTGCAAGTTGTAGCCAACTGGATGACACCTAACAATGACATCAACCATCAATCAGAGCTGCCATTGTTCTACATATTAGCATGTTTATGATTTAAAAGTGAATATGGGTGCTCAGAGTGGGACAGGGAATGAGTAAAAGATACTTATTTCTAATATTTATTTAAAGATTCTCTCTTTCAACTGTCAATTCCATCTGTTGAATGTACAATAAGCATACATTTCCTGCCACTGATTATTCCTGTAATCCTTAAAATTGTGGTAAGTGAACATAGACAGGAGCCTTATGGGCATACATGTCTGCACATACCTCTCATGCTTCTCAGCACACAAGTCATGCGTGGGCTGCTACCTCACAGGGTCAGCAGTTTGAAGTCACCAGCCACTCCAGCAGAGGAAAAGGAGGTTTTCTACTCGGCTAAGATCTACCATATCAGAAAACCACAGGGGCTGTCCTGCTCCGTCCTACCGAGTGGCAGCGAGTTGGAATCAACTTCATGG